>PVKE010046747.1:0-12157 GCA_004027555.1 Craseonycteris thonglongyai | reverse complement strand
AAAAAAAAAAAAAAAAAAAAAAAAAAAAAAAAAAAAAAAAAAAAAAAAAAAAAAAAAAAAAAAAAAAAAGAATAAAAAAAAAAAAAATATCTAATCACTATGTTGTTGTGTACACCTGAAACTAATAAAAAACAAAAATAAAATATTTTTTGACATTTTTGTTTTTAAGAATAAATTGACAATTTGGCTGGGTATAAAATTATTGGGACACAATATCATTATTCAGAATTTGTTCCATTGTCTTCTGGCACTACATGCTACAAAGGAAAAGCCTGAGAAGAATTTCTTTTATTTTTACTCATAATTGGCTTACATTTTTTGACTGGATGTCCATAAAACTCTTTCTTTAACACTGGAATTTAGTAATTTGTATGGATTTTTATTTTGGATTTGAGCTCTGTCGATTTTCTCTTGGACACAGTGTGTCTTTTTAATTTGCAGATTAAAGTAATTCCAAATTTAAAGAAACTTCTCTTCTCTTTCTCTCTATCCACACTTTTTTTGTTGCCTTTGTTCTTTTCTCTAATATTTCAAATTTTGTATAATTACTTTCTGTTTTGTCTGAATATCACTTCTCTCACTATTTTTATAGCCTTAGTTATTTTTCAGCCACATTTCTTCCTCTTCTTTTTCCCCCCTCCTCTTTCTTCTCTTCCTCCTTTTCTTCCTTCTTTTTTTTTTTTGTTTCTAGTGGCACTTTCATCTCTATAATGGCTTTTTCATTTTTATATCTTTTATGAATTCTTCAAGTTTGTTTTTCATCTTCTCTTATATTTTCTTTGAGATCTATATTTTTAAGCTATTAAAAAAAAAAACCAAAAAAACAAAGGACACATTTAGGTAACACATTTAAGATTATGAAGAACACATCCTCTGCACCCTGATGTAGTCGGCCTTCAAATATGGTTCTTTGCATTCTCTACCCCACCCCCACACACAGTCTTTGACTGTTTTCTTTTTGATAATTTTATCTTTGAATATGTCCATATTTATCCTAAAGTGTAGTCAGGCAATGGGTGAAGAAATGTTCAAATTAAATGTGTGTCCAGAATACTTTGACTGCTCAGTTGTTTGTTTGTTTTTACTTTTTTAAAATTAGTTTCATGTATACCAGAAAACATAATGTTTAGACATTTACAATTCTTATATAGTGATAACCCCAACAGGTCTATTTCCCATTTGATGGCTTACCTAGTTATTACAATACCATTGACTATATTCCCTGGGCTGTACTCTACGTCCTTGACTATATATATTTCTTAAGTAATAGCTGACATTCAACATTAATTTGTATTATTTTCACGTGTACAACATAGTGGGTAGGCTTCTATATAATTTATGAAGTGTTCCTCCCATGGCTCCACTGTTACCATGCATAGGTTTTCTGACATTATTATCTATACTTCCCATACTATACCTAACATCCCTGTAACCATGATGTTTCTACAAATTTGCATTTCTCAATCCCTTCACCCTTTTTCCACCCATCCCCCAATCTCACTTCTCATCTTACTTCATTATTTGGAATCTATTTTTATGTTGATTGTTCATTTATTCTGTTCTTTAGATTCAACATATAAGTGAAATCATATGTTATCTGTCTTTCTGAATGGTAATGGTAAGATTTTATTCTTCTTTAAGGCTAGGTAATACTCCATTGTGTAAATGTACCACATTTTCTTTATCCAATCATTTATTGATGAGCATTTAGGTAGTTTACATATCTTGGCTATTGTGAATAATGCTGCAACAAACATAAATGTGCATATATATTTTTGAATCAGTGTTTTAGACTTCTTTGGATAAATACCCAGGATTGTAATTGCTGGATCATACAGTATTTTAATTTTTTTTTTAATATATATATATATATATATATATATATATATATATATATATTTTTTTTTTTTTTGACAGAGAGGGAGAGGGAGAGAGAGTGAGAGAGAGATACAGAGAGAGAACTGAACTGGGGGAGCTCCCAGTTCAGCATATGGTTCCGCACGGGCTGGGGCCGGGATTCAATCCTCGGTCCCCGGCACTGCAAAGTGAGTGCTTAACCCACTGAGCCATCCCAGCTTCCCCTAATTTTTAATTTTTTGAAGAACATCCATACTATATTCTACAGTGGCTGGACCAATTTGCAGTCCCACCAACAGTGCACAAGGGTTCCCCTTTCTCCACATCCTCACCAACACTTGCTGTTGGTCAGTTTATTGATGATAGCCATTCTGACAGGAGTAAGGTGGCATCTCATTGTGGTTTTGGTTTGCCTTTCTTTGATAATTAGTGATGTTGAGCATCTTCTCATGTGTTTATTGGCCATTTGTATGTCATCTCTGGAGAACATTTTTGATTTTTTTTTTTTTTTTTTGGTGGTGTGTTTTTTTATAAATTCTGGATGCCTCATTGATGAATATCTCCTCTCATTCTGTAGGATGTCTTTTCATTTTCTTGATGGTTTCTTTTGCTGTAAAAAAAACCTTTTAAGTCTGATGTAGTCCCATGTGTTTATTTTTTCCTTTATTTCCCTTACCAGAGGATATATCATTGAAGGTATTGCTAAGTGTAATGTCTGCGAGGTTATTTCCTATATTTTCTTCTAGGAGTTTTATGGTTTCAGGTCTTATATTAAATATTTAATCCATTTTGAGTTTATTTTTGTATATGGTGTAAGGAGTTGGCCCAGTTTCTTTTTTTTTTTGCATGTATTTGTCTAGTTCTCCCAGCACCATTTGTTGAATAAACTGCTTTACTCAATGGCATTCTTCACCAAACTTGAACAAACAATCCTAAAATTTATATGGCACCATAAAAGACCTAAAATAGCCACAGCAACCCTGAGAAAGAAGAACAAAGTTGGAGGAATCATGCTAACAGATATCCAATTATACAAGGCCGCAGTCATCAAAAGAGCATGGTATTGGCATAAAAACAGACACACAGATCAATGGAATAGAACAAAGAGCCCAGAAGTAAATCCATGTCTATATGACCAATTATTCTCTGACAAAGGAAGCAAGAATTTACATTGGTGTATATCCGCTGTCTTTAGACTTAAAAGCATACACTTCCCCAATATTTTGTACTAAGAGGTCTGGGATGATAAAACCTTTTGTCACAAACTCACTGAACATCACTCACCAAAGGCCATCTTTCTTGGCAATGAGCCTAGACCATTGATCATAAAAAAGGCCTGTCTTTAAGTTTTTTCCTTTGGATTCATCTTTTATACCAAAGAATACACACACAGACACACACAGACACACACAGACACACACACACACACACACACACACACACCTCGAGGGCCAAAAAATGGTGCACATATTTTAAGAGATAATATTTATGCATTACTTTTCAAAGTTGAATTATGGTAGCAATGTGTAGGATGACATTCACTCAAAAGATGGGAGTTAATCAAGTGAATGGTAGCATCACCCTACAACAGGCAGAATAGTCAAATAAAATGGTGAAAGTATGACTGTCATTCGAAGAGCACAAGACCATTTTGAAGTGGTATTTGAAATTCGAGAATGTTGTGGAAGTATAACGACAATGGAAGTGTGAGTATGCAACTGAACCTTTAACACACCTAACAATTGCACACATTCATAATAAGTTTGAGACACACGGTAAATTGAAATGGTATGTGCAGCAATACAAGTGGACACTTTGGTCAATGTTGCTCAAGCAGTAGTTCACTGTAATCAGAAGTGTCTGGATGCTGATGGTAACACTTTGAGCACCTCTTGTAATTGCAGAAGTCAAACATGACCCGTATTCATCTTTTGTTATCAGTATATATTATTATAATTTTCATAGTTTTTCTATACATATTTTTTTGGAATATATATATATATATATATATATATATATATATATATATATATATATATATATATCCATTCCCTTGCCTAATACTTGCCTATGTTCCTAGATCTCATCACTCCAACCAAAAGATCATTGGATTTGTGTTTGAGAATTATGACCCTTTCTTAAAGAGGAAACTGTATTCTGCCTGAGGTTGGAGGACATATGTGTTGGCTCTCAGCAACCCTCCCTCACCATAATTCAAATTTCATAGCAGTTGGCAGGTTTTCTCAAGGTTTGAGGTTATGGCTATTTCCTGGTTTCACTGAAGATGACATTTTCCCCCTCTATTTTTCATAGTTTGTTGCTGCTATTGATGAATTTCAATAACAGGGAGTAGAGAATTTCTTCTGCTATGTTTAATCAGAAATGAGAATTTTAAAGATCATAAAAACTCTAAATTTTTATAGCCAAAAAGATTATGTTTCTCTAATCATGTATATGGAGTATGTACATTTTAACATTCCATTAATGACTGTACCATACCACTTGACTTATTTTAAGAAATATTTTAGATCTCAAAACTCATGGTTCATGCGATACCACTAATCAGGTTAGATGAGAACAGAATGCAAACTATGCTACAATACACAATCATTATTTTAAAAGCACTGTATATTTCTCATATTCAATAGACTCTCTCCATTAACTGAAACTAAAGCAACAAGCACTCTCAAGCAACCAGCAAAAAAAAAAAAAAATTGAAAAAATAATACTGTAAATAAAAATTGAAATAAAATCATTTTCTAGTGGAAATGTAAGTTTAAACTTGTCATGCTGTGAGTAAACCCATGCTTCCCACATCACATGTTTGTCTCCCACTCCTGCCAATTCACCATGTGTAAACATACCAGTGGGTTGGGATCAATTACTTTTAAAATTTTGTGTTCTCTCCCAATCCCAAGAATGCCAAAACAGGTCCTGAGGAAGCGGAATGCATAGTGCTTATCCTCAAGCAAAAGATGGGAATATGCAAAAGGTTTGAGAAAGGTGAGAGTCTTGCAGTGCTCATGAAGGAAGTTAATGTCAGTTAGTCAACCGTCTATATGACATTAAAGCTCAGTCTCAGAAAATAATAAAGGAGTTTTATGTTAAGTTAGTAACAAGAGTGTGGAGAACATTGTCTTTATTGCCTTAATTTGCTTTTAATTACTATATTTCAATATTAATATCCAGGCAATACAAAGTTTATGGTATGGTATTGTATGGGGTATAGTATTAGTTAGGTCTATTTTGTTAATTGTTAAATTTTGGGGGGTGACTTTGGTTGGTAAAAATTACATAGGTTCCAGGTGTACAATTCTATGTTACATTGTGTATGTATTTGATGTCCCCACCTTATTCCTCCATCCTTCTCCCCCATTATCCTCAGGTAACCACTAAACTATTGACAGTGTCCATGAATTTTAGTTTGTTACTTTCAGTTTTATATTTCACCTATAAGTGAGGCCTTGTGCTTCTTGATTTTGTCAGTCTGACTTATTTTGCTTAATAAAATGGTTTCAAGGTCCACCACCATGTTGTCACAAATGGCTGTATCTCACTTTTTTTTTTATCCATTAGTATTCCATTGTGTAAATGTACCACAACTTCTTTATCTAGTCATCTATCAAAGGACACTTTGTTTACATGACCTGACCACTGTGAACAGTGCTGCGATGAACATTAGGGTATATATATCTTTGAAAATTAAGGTTTTCAAGTTTTGGGGGGTACATACCCAGAAGAGGGATTGCTGGGTCATATGACAATTCCATTCCACAGTGATTGTACCAACTTACATTCCCACCAGCAGTGCATGAGTGTTCCTTTTCCTCCACAGTCTCTCCAGCACTTGTTATTTCTTGTCTTATTGATTATAGCCATTCTAACAGGTGTGAGGTGGTATCTCATTGTGGTTTTAATTTGCATTTCCCTACTTGCTAGTGACGTTGAGCATCTTTTTATATATCTGTTGGCCATTTGTATGTCTTCATGGGAGAAGTGTCTGTTTAGGTCTTCTGCTCATTTTTCAATTGGATCATTTGTTTTGTTGTTGAATCATAAGAGGTCTTTATATGTTTTAGATATTAGCTCCTTATCAGAGGCATTTTTTGCAAATATTTTTTTCCCGTTTGGTTGGTTTCCTCTTTACTTTGTTGAAGGTTTTCTTTGCTGTGCAGAAAAGAAGCTTTTTAGTTTGATCAAGTCCCATTAATTTATTTTTGCTTTTACTTCCCTTGCCTTTAGGGTAAAGTTCATAAAGTCCTCTCTGAACTTAGGGTCTATAAGTTTAGTACTGATGTTTTCTTCTATGCAGTTTATATACCAAAATTAACTCAAAATGGATTAAAGACCTCCACATAAGACCCAAGACAATAAACTGCATAGTTAGGCCTATTTTTAATAGTAACTCTCAAGCAACCAGAAACTACATTGATGTGGCATCTACCAGTCCCCATGGGTGCTAGGTAACTGAGAGTCTACTGTTTCTCACATATAAAAGAAATACCTGGTATACAGTGAGTAGTCAAAATTTAAGTTTCTCTACTTCTAGTAAGGAAGCACAGTAGGTAAGAGGTTATAATTGTCAACACATCTTTTGCTAAAGCTTCTAACTGCCTATTGGGACCTAATAATAGGCGATGCTATTCATGTTATATTAAGAGCAAAGCCAAAAGTATTTTGCCTGTGGTGTATTTTACTCTTGCCAGCATCACAAATCTTGGAATAAACTTGCTAATTATACACAGCAAATGTATCTTTCAAAACAAGAATCTGTGAGTATGTTTGTCAATGCCCCTCTAATGCCTGGTAGAATATGATTCTGGAAGACTAATTACAACCTAAATCCTCTTGTTTCCCACACATACCACACAAGGAGACTGAGGCTCAGTGTTGTTAATAAACACAATCTAACAGCACACCTACCCTTTCTATGCTAGGCTACCCTATGCTATTAGACAACATGTCCAATGAGAGCTGTTCCTATAACTGGCATAAACTTACTCACTCCACTCATTCCCAGTCTCTCAACTGTCTTTACACATCTATGAGGTCACACAACTCACTACAAAAGTTTGGTAACATGCAAAGTCTGGGCACTTACAAAGCACATTAGCACAACTCAGATAAAACCTAGTATATATATATTTTTTTATTTCAAGCAAAGAACTGTGTAGAACAACCTCAAATAGCTCCTGAAAAAATAATTTAAAATTCTATAAACATTGGTAGGCTAATTATTTGGAAAGTAACCTCTCCCAAAAGACTGGGAGTCTCACAATTTTATTTTTTAAAGAAGTAAAAGTCATCTGTGATGTGTTCTATACTCACTAATAAGCACAGTGGTATCATAAAATCACTTTTGATTCTGAGCCTATGATTTCAGGTCCTATCACCTGAAATCATCAGGTCTTCTCCCTGTCAACATAACAAAGTAATTCATTAATTTCTGACCCATTTCAATACCAGGTACTGAGAGAATAGAGGTGAACAAGTCAACAGTCTTGTCTTTAAACAATTGCTAACTAAGAAAAGTAGGGCTTCCCAAATGTCATTTAATTTAAGTACAGTAGATTCTCAGTTAACCAGCACCCATGGGGATTGATTGATGACTGATAAGTGTAAGTAGACTCTCTAGTAACTGAAACTCAAGCAACTAGCAAAATCTCAAGCAACTGGCAAAAAAATTTTGCCAGCTGTTTGAGAGTACTGGCTGCTTGAGTTCTGGTTAACAGAGAGTCTACTGTAGTACTATAATACTAGAAAGTAGGTATTATTTTACAGGTTAGAAAGTGTGGTTTGGACTGGTTAAGTGACATGTCTAAGGACACCTGGGAAGGGATGGAGCAGGAGTAGAACAGAAGGTCTTTTCCGAAGCTCATGTTCTTCACCGCTACCTGGCAGGGGTGTGCAGTGACAGTGAAGACAGCACAGATTGGACACCAACACCGGCTGGAGGAACTCACGTGATGGTTCACTCAGGAAAGGAAGCTATGTGAAAGAAAGAAAGGGGACCCTGGACTTTTCCAATGCTGGCACGGTGCTCTTTTCTGACCAAAGTTCCCCTTCAAGCAGTTACATAGCAAATGCAGCACTGGTATATTAGATATAGTCTATTATTGCTCCTGAATTCAAGGTCAAGGGTTACATCAGGTATCAATCATATAAGAAGCTATATCCTAGGTTATTTGGACACTGTATTAATTTTCTAGGGCTGCCATAACAAAATACAACAAATTGGGTGCTTAAACAGCTGCTTTATTATCTCAGTTCTGAAGATTAGAAGTCCAAAATGGAGGTGTTGCAAGGCTGATTCTTCCTCTTGACAACTGTGAGGAAAGGACCTGTTCCAGACCTCTCTCCTTGGCTTATAGATGACAGTTTTCATGTTCATATGGAATTTTCTCTGAATATGTGTCTGTCTCTAAATTTCCCCATTTAAGGACACCAGTCATATTGCTTAGAGCTCACCCTAATGACCTCATTTAACTTGATTACCTCTGTAAAGATCCTTCCTCTCAATGGGGTCACATTCTGAGGTAGTGGGGATTAAGACTTTAACATATGAATTTGGGGGTGGGGATGGGAAGATACAATTTAACTCATAACAGATAACACTGTGAAGTTTTGGTGGAAAGGACCTTAGACACTATTCTTTTCTCCAAATTGGCTTGTAAAAGAGGCTCATGGTAGTCTAATGATTCACTTTGAGCAAAATTATTCTTAAAATGGATATTTAAATGGCACTTTTATCAATGAAGGCTACTTCTAGTGGGAAGATTAAAAATGAACGTTGATTTTATTAATTCAGAACAGCTTTTTTGTTCAAGATTCCAGTAAAATTCCCATGCTCCAGAAACCTCTGATAAGATTCATGCCAACCCAATGATGACGTTTCCTTTCCCTGTCTGTCCCAGGCCGAAATGGAACAATGGGATGGATGCAACTGGGCATCAAATTCCAATTCAAAATAACAAAATATTATATATATATATATATATATATATATATATATATATATTTTTTTTTTTATTGTTTTTGACAGAGAGAGAGAGAGATACAGAGACAGAAAGAGAACTGAACTGGGGCACTCCCCAGTTCAGCACATGGGTCCGCACGGGCCGGGGCCGGGATTCGATCCCTGATCCCTGGCGCTGCAAAGTGAGCACTTAACTCACTGAGCCATCCCGGCTTCCCCTAAAAAATATTTTTTAATAAGTAGAATTATTGACCAGTGAGCTATTGCACTTCTAAGCATGATGTCCAAAGCAGAAACCATAAAATGAAAAGATTGACTATATTAAAAAAAGGAAAACTAAAAGAAAATATGTAAAATGGAGAAAGTGTTTGCTAACTATCTGACAAAGAGAAAACGTTATTATCTTAAATGTTCATCCATTCAATAATTATTTACTGAGCACCTAGAATGTGTCAGACTCCATTTCTAAAAGTAGCAGTTATAGGGTGAATGAGACCAAATCCAGCCCTCATGGACTCAACACATCAATCATACCTACCCTAACACTCCGACAGAAAAACAAATAGCAGGTGTAAACAAAAACCAAAATACAAATGGTAAAAGAAGATATAAAAAAATTTGGTAATCAAAATGCAAATTAAATCAATATATATATATTTTTTTGCTTATCAAATTGGAATAATTTTCAAATGTCATGTTGGCAAGGATGCAGACTATGGACATGCTTATATACTTCTCTGGGGGTGAGTTTCAATTAGCTTCTTAATAGTAAAAAACAAACCGTACCAAGCTTTAGCCTGAATACATTTAAATGCTAAAATGCGCATTCCTAGGCTCCACTGCAGAGACTTTGAGTCCATAGGTCAGACACTGGATCCAGGAAACTGTGTCTTTTTTTTTTTTTTTTTTTTTAAGATTTATTTTTATTGTTTTTGTCAGAGAGAGAGAGAGAGATACAGAGACAGAGAGAGGGGGGAGGGCCCAGAACAGTCTCTATAGTTGTACATCATTGGTTTTTCCACATAGTTTCATTTCACAGGTGGGCGCGGGGCTGCACAGGGCAGGAACTGGGCCGGGGTCTCGCCCCAGTGAGAACTGAACTGGGGCACTCCCCAGTTCAGCATATGGGTCTACACGGGCCGGGGTTGAGATTCGATCCTCGGTCCTCAGGGCTGCAGAGTGAGCGCTTAACCCACTGAGCCATCCCGGCTTCCCCGGAAACTGTGTCTTTTGACTAAGATAAGCATTGTGTTTCAAATTATCCTCCAGCCATACTGGAGATGAAGTGCTCCAGAGCGAGCTTGCCCAACCCGTGGCCCGTGGGCCACACGCGGCCCAAGAAGAATTTGAATGTGGCCCAATACAAAGTTGTAAACTTTCTTAATATATGATAAAATTTGTTGTGATTTTTTTTATATAGCTTATCAGTTATCATTAGTGTTCATGGACTTCATATGGCCCAAGACAATTCTTCCATTGTGGCCCAGGGAAGCCAAAAGATTGGACACTCTGCTTTAGCTGAATACAAATGAAGAATGCCTTAGTCAATTAGAATTGATTAATTGATAGAAACATTTAACTATAAGACAAGAGTATCAGGTCATACTTAGCTATTGGTGGGCTTTGACACTGGATCAGACACAGTGCAGTTTCTATAACATTGATTCTCTTTAGCACAGCAATGCAACTTTAAAGAACATTCACCGTAATGATAAAATAATGTCTTTACTGAAAACACTGGTAAGATTACAGAAATTATTTAAGAGTTGTGAATAAATAAGAAGAGGTTAAAGCTAATGTTGATAACTTTTCCTTAAAATGCTAGCTTTGGGAGAGAACATAAAAGGAAAGAGCACTTCAGTTTTTGTCTCACATATTCAGACTTTGTTTTGCAAATGTTTTCTGGTTACCATGGCAACTTCTGGATTTCTCTGTGAAAATGGGAATTTGGAAAACTTGTTTAAAAAAAAAAAAGAAAGAATAGCGTGTTCTTTTCATCCTGGTAAGCTTGTTCTGCGCTGACAAATTACATTCTGACAGTTGGGCTGTAATCTGAAACATGCTTTTTTAGAGACTGAATAATAAAGTATTTCTAGGGATTGACAACAAGTTTGCATTTATATTTGTATATATTTGCTTTCAATGAGTTCAAGAGATAAACTGAAGTGTTAAATACTAGCTATACTTTTTATAAAATTCAGAAATATATCCTCACTTGAAAGTGTTGACATCTGTTAATTTGATTATTGCACTTGTGACATGTGGCATAAGGAAAGAACATAAGCTTCTGAGTCAGTCAGACTTGGAGTTGAACTCTGGCTCTGCCACCTACTTGTGTGACCTTGGGCAAGTATTCTAAGACTTTGAGCCTCAGTAGAATACTTGCCCAAGGTCACACAACGAGTAGGTGGCAGAGCCAGGGTTCAACTCCAAGAATAAGAAATAATATGTAAATATATAAAGTATCTACAACAATGTCAAGTCTATTAAGCTGGTTCTCAACATAACAGGGTAGTTCTTATTACCAAAGAAAAAAACAGAAGCAAGCACAAAAACATCCAAAACCTGTTAGACTTGGTTTATAAGGAATTAGACCTCATAAAGAAAAAAAATCAATGAAGTAAACAAAATAATTCACAGGAGCACTATCGGAATTGGAATTCTGGTTTCAGCTTATTCATAATACTGTTAATAGATATTCATCAGTAAGTAATAGGAAAAGACTGAGGAATTTGTAAGATGGTAGAACATGATGATAAACTTGCATAAAGGAAGGTGGAGGTCCTCAGAATGTCACAAAACAATAGTTTGAAAAGATGCACTCAGCTAAAGTGAACAAACTAAACCAGTGGCCCAGTTTTGAGGTTACTGATAAAGGTCATGGCACCCAGGGCCAGGAGCCCTCAATAACCCATGCAAGATGGAGGAATGAATTGTGAGGACAAGGCCTCGTCTTCTGGGATGAGTCCCTTCTGGAGGAAGGTAGGTGATGGGGCAGGGACAGGTTTCTCCAGGATATTTTCTAATAACATTTATAGATCTACCTTTGCTCTTTTTTATATTCTCTTGGTAGGTGGACCCATTTACATTCTGTATCTCTTGGTCTGCTGTTTGTTAAACTGTGTGTGCGGGAAAGCCGGGACGGCTCAGCGGGTTGAGCGCTCGCTTTGAGGCCATGAGGACCGAGGATCGAATCCCGGCTCCGGCCCAGGCAGGACCCACGTGCTGAACTGGGGAGTTCCCACAGTTCGGTTCTCTAACTGTCTCTGTCTCTGTCTCTCTCTCTATCTGTCAAAAAGTAAAATAGAAATAACTATGCACTGA
>PVKE010046746.1:0-12156 GCA_004027555.1 Craseonycteris thonglongyai | reverse complement strand
ATTTTTTTAATTTATTTTTCTTTTGATTTAGTAATGAGGTTTTCTTATTCATATTAAACATTAATGGGGAAGCCGGGATGACTCAGTGGGTTAAGTGCTCACTTTACGAATCCCGGCCCCGGCCCATGTGGAACCATATGCTGAACTGGGAGCTTCCCCAGTTCAGTTCTCTCTCTGTCTCTGTATCTCTCTCTCTCTCTCTGTCAAAAATAAAAATAAATTAAAAAAATATATTAAAAATAAATTATCACTATTCAAATACAAACAGAACACAAAATGTGTCCATCATTGAAAACCTCAACAATTTCTAAAAATACAGTTGATTATTGAACAACATGGAGGTTAAAAAAAGCCAAACCTTATTTAGTCAAAATCTGCCTACAACTTTTGACTCTCCAAAACTTCAGTTATCTCTGGGTGTTCCCAGGATACCAAAGTTCAATTTTGGTACCGCAAGGATACCAAAATTCAAATGTTCAAGCTTCTTTTATAAAATGGAAAGAACAATGATATATAGTTGGCCCCCTACATCAGTGAATTCCCAATGACAGATCAAAAATACTATTTTTGATCTCTAGCTGGTTGAATCTGAAGATCTGATATCCAGGAATACAAAAAGCCTACTGTGCATTTGTTGAAAAATCCAGCATATAAGACGACCCACACAGTGCAAACCCATGTTGTTCAAGAGTCAACTGTGACAGCAGATTGGCAGAATCCCGTCCCGCTTTTGACTGTACAATTTTCCTAAAAAACAAATCTAAGTTAAGTAAAGACTAATTCATGATAAACAAAATTTTCTTAGTGAAATAGTACCTAGATTTCAGGAGAAGAGAACATATTGAAATTATAGGGAAGAACAAAATAATCCATGGAATAGAGCAGAATATTCTTAAACCAAACAGACCTGATACAATAACTATGATGAGTTATCTACTTGAAGTTGTAAATAAAAGAATAGATTGAGAAAAGAAGGTACAAGGAACTTAAGCTAAGTACTGAGCCACACTCTTAGAAGGCAGATATGTAATTGGACTTATACTGGTAATAGAAGTTATTTTTGTAATACATTTGAAAGGCTCAAAGCAGTAGAACCAAGTTTTATTAGACATTTTGCCCATGTGTATATATGGTAGTAAACTTAACTAAGTGTTCTAGGTGACTCAGTAATTGGATAATTAATAGGCAGCATGGATAATGCCAAAACTTAGCCTGCCAAGCATTAAAAATTGAAAAGTGAACTCATAGGAATAAATACACCCACAGAAGTTAAAATAGCATTACAGGTACGATCTCTCTGTAAATATGGCCTTTTTTTCTAAAGCTAGCCTCTGCTTTTTATTTCTCTAAAGGACCTAAGTCAAATCAAAGATCAAATATGGCCAAATATCTATGAGATAGCTTTAATTTGGTATAAATACAAGCCAGGTAGACTTTTAATTTTCTAGGAACACTAAAAAATAGTTTTAGAAACATTTTTTTCCGAGTATTTGCTTCATTTACATAAAATACCGGTACGTATTTTTAAAATAAATTTTATATTGTTAAAAACAAAACTTTTATGTTACTTCAGCTTGTCAAATTTACAAACTTAAAGTGTTCATCCATCTCCCTCTCTCTCTTGTTTTTTTGAAACTGTTTCAACAAATACAAATCAATGTAATAAAATCTGAGTGTCCTTTGGTGGAACACTATAAAAAAGAGATCACTTTCAGCCAAGATGATGAAAAACATTTTCATGGAAATTCTTCAAGGTGAACTGAACTAAGGAACCAATTCAGTAAAGTTGCAGGATACAGAATTACAACACAAAAATCAATTGTGTTTCTATACATTAATAATGAGAATTTAAGAAAACAAACCCATTTACAATAGCATCAAACCCAATAAATACTTAGAAATAAATTTAGACAATAAGCTGAAAGATCTGTACAGTGAAAACTGTAAGACTGATGAAACTGAAGACATCAATAAATGAAAAGACAACCTGTGTTCATAAATCAAAAGAATTAATAATCAAAATGTCCATACTATATAAAGCCAACTATAGAGTCAATGCAATCCTGATCAAAATTCCAATGACATTTTTCACAGAAATAGAAATTAAAAAAGAAAAAAAAAAACTATCCTAAAACCCATATGGAACTACAAAAGGCTCCAACAGTCAAAGTAATCCTGAGAAAGAACAAAGCTAGAGGCACCACACTTCCTGAGGTCAAACTATATTGCAAAGCTATAGGAATCAAAACGGTATGGTATTGGCATAAAAACAGGCACACAGATCAATGAAACAAAATAAAGAGCCCCAAAATAAACTCATAAATAACTGTCAACTATTATTTGATGGCAGCTAAGAATACTCCATGGGAAGAGGTAATATCTTCAATAAATAATTTGGAAAAACTGAATACTCACATGCAAAAGAATGAAATAGGACCCCTATCTTACAACATTAACAAAAATTAAATCAAAATTATTTAAATATTCAAATGTAAGACCTGAAACAATAAAATTTATAGAAGAAAGCATAGTGGAAAGAAACCTTGACATTGGTCTTGGCAATGATTTTTG
Source organism: Craseonycteris thonglongyai (assembly GCA_004027555.1). NCBI lineage: Eukaryota > Metazoa > Chordata > Mammalia > Chiroptera > Craseonycteridae > Craseonycteris > Craseonycteris thonglongyai. The sequence continues at coordinate 9,585 of PVKE010046746.1, read as the reverse complement.
TTGGGGGTGGAGTGGGAGTGACACCTTAAGCACAAGCAACAAAAGCAAAAATAAACAATTTAGACTATATCTAACTAAAACTTTTCTGCACAACCTAGAACACTATTGACAAAATGGGGAAATCGGGATTGCTCAGTGGGTTAAGAGCTCACTTGCAGCCCTGGGAACCAAGGATCAAATCTCAGCCCCAGCCAGTGCAGACCCATATGCTGAACTGGGGTGTGCTTCCCATACGGGAGGCCCCCAGTTTGGTTCTCACCCTGTGTGGCCCCTGCCCACCTGTGTGGAATAAAACCATGTCAGAAACTGATGGTGTACAACTATGGAGACTGCTCTGGGCCCTCCCCCTCCTCTCTGCCTCTCACTTTGTCTCTGTTTCTCTGTCTCTGTCAAAAACAATAACACAAATCTTTAAAAAATCTCAACAAAATGAAAAGGAAACTTATAGAATGAGAGAAAATATTTGCCAACCATACGTCTGATCAGGCTCTATTATCCAATATCAAAAGAACTAATATAACTCAATAGCAAAAAAAAAACAAATAATATGATTAAAAATGGGCAAAGGACCCAAATAGACACCTTTTCCAAAGAAAAAATACAGGTGGTCAATTAGGTACAAAAAATGGTGCTCGATATCACTAATCACCAGGGAAATGCAAATTGAAACCACAATGAAGAATCGCCTCACACCTGTTAGAACATCTAATATGAAAAAGATAATAGATAACCAATGCTGGCAAGGAGATGGAGAAAAGCAAACCCTTGTGCACTGTTGGTGGGAATATAAATCAGTACAGCTACTATGGAAACCAGTATAGAGATGCCTCCGAAAAAGTAAAAGTAGAACTACCATATGACCCAACAATCCCACTTCTGAGTGTATTTCCAAAGAGACTGAAAACAGGATATTGAAGAGACATCTGCACTGCCTTGTTCACATGCGGTATTATTCACAATAGAGGAGACATGAAAACAACCTAAAAGTCTATCGATAGCTAAATGGAGAAACAAAATGTAACACAGATGCATACACATACACAATGGAATATTATTTATTGGTTACATGGGTATTTTGTATTATTTTTGCTACTGCTAAATTTCTGAAAGAATTTTTAAATAAAACATTTTTATAAAAATAAATAAATATAAGTATTCTGTAAAAACAAATAAACAAACATTAGAGCTAGGTATGATAAGCAGCACATACAAGAAGGAATGCTAGGAATCAGTGGCACCAAATAAAATGTGTGCTTGGAAGAATGAGGCTGAAACAGCTCTATGGTCTATAGACCAACTGTCCCCAACTCCAGAACCATGGAATGGCATTGGTCCACACAACGGGAGGTAAGCAGCTGGTGAGTGAGCAAAGCTTCATCTATATTTACAGTAACTCCCTATCATAGGCATTACTGCCTGAATTCCACCTTCTATCATATCAGCAGCAGCGTTAAATTTGCATAGGAGCCCAAATGCTATTGTGAACTATGCATGTGAGGAATCTAGATTGTACACTTCTTATGAGAATCTAATACAATTTGAGGTGGAGCTGAGGTGGTGATACCATAGCATTGCAGAGCAATTGCAGATACAGATTAACATTAGCAGAGAGGGTCGACTTCACAGAAACCACAACAAATCAACTGCTTGTAAACTATTATCAAAATTGTATCAGTGAGTGGCAAGTGGCAATTAAGCTGCATCTGGTGGCAGGCTTTATAGTGGCAAGTGAGTTGTATAATTATTTAATTATATATTACAATGTAGTAATAATAAAGATATAGTGCACAATAAAAGAATGTTCTTGAATCATCCTAAAACTATAACCTCAACCTTGTCTGTGGAAAAATTGTCTTTCACAAAACTGGTCCCTGGTGCCAAAAAGGTTGGGGACCACTGGTTCTCATTGTGGTGGTCCTTCACTAATAAGATGTAGAATTTGTATTTTATTCTGTTGCCAATGGGGAGCCAATGCAAATTATTGAACTGGCTAATGACAGCTCTTAGCCAAGTTTCATGAGATTGAGCGATGTAGTGGGTAAGGAATGGATTGGGCAGGTCAGATTGAGGACGCGACTTGGAAAGCCTCAATTATCTATAGGTACCTCTCTGTTGGGCAGTATAACTGCCTAAGATAGGGTGGTAGCAGGGTAGCAAAGAAAATAAATGTGAAATATAAAATTCATGAAGAAAAATTGAATACATGATGCATATCATTTTTTAAAAGGAGCCCCTATGCACAGATCAGATATCCCTTCATGACTAACGGTTTACCTTTTCTTTGGAATTTGCTTGGCTAAAAAGTCACTTTACCTAAGGACTTCCTTTTCCCTGGAGAAATTGCATCCAATAACTGGTCGACGTGGAGCAAAAAAACCCAGGCTCATCACCTCAACTCACGAATGTTGAAAACCATCCTAGAATTAGAGATCCTAATGAGGTCAGCTGAAAGTTTTAAGAGTATACTGCATTTCAACTTCTCCCTCTTCCTAGTCCCTCCCTCTTTTCCTTCACTTTCCCTTTGTTCTGTTCCATTCCACAATAGTGATCCCAAGAGTACCCATAATAAACCTCCTACATGCTAATGTCCATCTCAGAGTCAAACCCAACCAGTAACAAAATCAAATGTAATGTTGAGGATTCAACCTGGGTTAAAACAATTGTGATACCTGTACCAATAAACTAGCAGACAAGAGCAGGTATGTGAGAAAGGAATGTGGAGAAGAAAAAAAGGAAGTGTGGGTTTTAGCATGCTAAAATTGAGGAGATTGTGGAGTACAAGGTAGAAATGTCCAGTAGGCAGTTGAAATACACAGGGTTCGAATTTGGGAGCAAGTTGAGAACATCTGATGCAAAGTTGCCCTTATTCACATTGAGGCAATAGCTCATCTCATGTTTTGAGTAGTGCTATTGCTGGCCTTGCTTCTATTATCCTGTGAGGAAATCCAAATAACCTAAGATCTATTATTTGATTCCTGATAAGACTTCTTTTACACTAAATTCTCTTTGGTCTGTATATTAGTCACAATTTCAAATAGTCCAGCTGAGGATTTAGATTACCATCTTAGACAAGTTTTGAGTAATGTTAAACCATTTCATCTGCTCAAAGACACAATAACTGCTTCTTTTTAAAGCTTCCAATGAGATAAGAAATATTCCGCACCCAAATAAATCATTTTAGTCAGGAACAATATAGATCTTAGTGAAACCTTGGATTAAAAAAAAAAAAAAAGGTTTTTCAAAGAAAACCAGATTATCAAGACTCAAACAGACCTTTGGCAACCATTTAATGTACTTTTTTCTCCTCTGTGGAGGATGGAACCTGAATGGTGCCTAACTCTGATCTGAAAATAAGATAGAAAGCATTTTCCAGTATGTATGTAAAAATAATACTTTGTTTTCTTATTTTGAGCACTTACCAAAAGTCATTTTAACCAGCTTTTGTAAAAAAAAAAAAAGAAAAATTTTTGATAACTTGAATTTCAGAATCCAAAAATGTTAAATTCCACATTAAAGTTTTGTTCTATGTGATCATGAATTTTAATGTTGCACAATTGAAGGAATTTCCTCATATGGGATCTTAACATGTACATTAGAAAAGTACACTAGCCAAAAGATATATCAATGCATTAATGTATTTAATTAATATATTTTTTAATATGAATTGAGATAAATGTTAAACTATATAATTTTAGAAAGTAAGAGGCCTTTGTTGAGAAAGTTGAGGCCTTGGGAAGAGCAATGAGAATTTGCCCAAGAATTAAAATTTACTGTGTGCTTTCTATGAGCTTTTCATTTCACGATGCTATATTCTTTAACAAAAGATTATATTCTTACATTTTTATCATTATCCAATTGATATAGGATAGCTATACTCTTCGTATATCATCCCAGTTATTGGTTGTACTTATCAATAAAATTGAGACCAAATGAAGTTAAGTATGTCAAAGATCATGTTATTCGTAAGTAACTTCCCATTTGTCCTTGCTATCTTTCCACAGATATGTTATATAAATCATTCAATGAGTTACTTCAGCATTGATACTGTGAGAAACACACACACATGCACTTCAATTTATATTCATGATAATATCATCACAGTAACTTTATTCTGTTTTAAAAGATAGAGATGGAAGACAGAATAAGGCAAAAAAGATGTTTCTATTTTAGATTAATTTAGAAGCTTTTCAATTTGGACCATTTTGAATAATGATTGCAATTCATTCTAATCTTTAATAGTTTGATTATAATTATTTGCTTAGTCTTAATGTATACAAAATATTAATAGGAATCATGACATGGTTATAGTCAAATATTTTCATTTTAATTTATTTATATTTAGCTTTAACTAAAAAAGTACAGGTTTATCATGCAGTAATAAGAGTGGGAACAATGAATACTAATTACTCCATTTCTTAAGAGTAAATACTTTAAAAATGAAATAGTCAAAAATTGTTATTCCAAACAAACATTAGAAAAAAGAGAGATTAATACACAATGTATACTGTGGAACATTTCTCATACGAATTAAATATTTCTTTGAGCATTTATTAAATTATTTTATATGTAACATTGGCATCAAGAACCAGCCTGACATTTTAGTCCTTAATCATTGATTTTGCTCAACATCAAAACTGTAGTTTGAAATTTATTGAATTAATTGAGCTCATTTTATATATCACGGTCCCTATTGAGAGCTTGACACATGTTATCTAATTATAAACAATAACCCTCTGATTGGTATAATATCATATCTACTATGTAAAATACTGAAACTTAAAGTGGAATAACAATCTGATCTAAATGCTACAACTTGTGAGTGAAAATATATAATCCCAGGCCATTTCACACCATTATCTTAGCTCTAGACAAGTGAGCCTAAGAATTTGCTACTTATTTCTCAGTGACACAATGCAACCTGCTTAGAAAAAATTACTAGAGAGCATGGTTAGACTCTTGAGAAGTGTGGGTCTTCAACCAGCACTATCAGCAACCATGGGCATTTGACAGAAAAATTAATTCTCCAGCCTCCACATCCTATCCAATGAGATGTGAGGCCCTGCAATCTGTGGTTCAACAGGTTTGTGGCTCCATTCACCCTATCCTATGAGAATTAGATCAATACAAGGTTATTTACCCTTTAAAAACTATTTTCTTTCTTCATATTGACAGAAAAAAAGTTCTGAGAAGTCATAAATTACAGCAAGCCAGAGGTTGGGAAGAAAAGCAAAGAAGAATTAATCAGTTAATAGAGCCAACAAAAGACTGTTCACATTCCTGAATGTACTTTGAAACTCTGAATGATCCACCAAGCTATTTCAGCTTTTATTGAGAGGGACTAGCTGACCACCAAACACTACCACATTCTATTTACACATAAACTTTCTGAACTATTACCCACAACCAGCTCAGAAGTAGAGAACACGTCTTCCTTACAAACTATATATTTACAGTTCTGTTCTACCTTTTTCATACCCCTTTATCTATCACCACTTAAAATTCTTTTTAATGTTTTATTTTTATTTATTTTTTTATTGTTTTCGACAGAGAACTGAACTGGGGGCACTCCCCAGTTCAGCACATGGGTCCACACAGACCGGGGCTAGAATTCTATCCTGGGTCCCCAGGACTGCAAAGTGAGTGCTTAACCCACTGAGCCACCCCAGTTTCACCTGCCATTTTAAATTCTTTCCAAGCAACATATGAGGGTGGCTCTGATAAATTTTGCATCCATTGTAATATTTTTTGTTTATATATATATATACATATATATATATATATATAATCTATTCTGAATAGTCCATGTTATTTCCCTTCCATCATTCTTGACCTTACACACACAGATGCTTACATTTTTCACTCAGTGCACATTGAAAAGAGTGTTTAGATGTTCCGTTCAAATAATGTTCTTTATTGAATTATTAAGAATCTACAAAGTTTTCCCATGTGTAATTCACAGAGGAATACAAGTAATTTATGGTGATCAGCGTATTGATGTGAATACAGTAAGAGGCTGGATATGGGGTTCAAAGATGGAGAAATGAGGCCAGCAGATTTGAGTTAAAAACCACAAAGTAGAAGGCCTATGACTGCAAGTGATCAGCTTCATAAAGTTTATGTTGAATTGATCCATAGAAATAATTGCATTAAATGAAAAGAAATTGTTGGTAAATTAAGAATTTCTAAGGAGAGAGTGGAACATATTATTAGTGTTCTTGGATTCCTCAAAGTTGGTGCCAGGTGGGAACTGCACATGATGTCTGATGAAATGAAAGCTGAAAAAGTTCACCTCTTGGGAACTCCTGGAACATCTTGAAAAATGTGAGGACTTCTTAAAGAAGTTCATTACAAAGACATCATAAATATGAAAGCATGAGAGGAGCTTTTGAAACATCTTCTGGAAAGAACAACAAATTGAACAACTAAATTCCAACCAGGGAATCCAGAAGCAGCACACAGCCTCAGTTGAGAGACCCACTCATTGCAAAAAAATACTTAAAGGCCAGACAAAGGGAGGTGAATGAAAGAGAAAGAAAGGGAGCAGTGTGTAAATGCACTGTGAAGAGCAACCCAGAGACTTACCTGGTGACTGGCCCAGAGACTGACTGAGACCAGCAGAGGAGAGACTGAGGTGGAAACCTGGGAGTGCAGGGCCAAGGTGCAGAACAACTCTGGGTGGGTTAGAGGCTGAGAACTGACAAAAGCAAAGGCACAAAAGACTGGTGTGCAAGACAGATGCCAGAAGTGAAGCACGGACAGATGTTGCATGACACCAGTGGCAGGAGTATGGGAAGAGTGGCCACAGAGTGGTGCAGGCAGCCAGAGCACCGCTGGGGAGGCCAGAGCATGGCATTGGCAGTGGTAGGAGAGAAGTGCTGGCAGCCAGAAAGCAGCATGGGCAGCTGGACCATGGGGATGCCTGCCTGAGTGTAGGGCAAGCAGCTGGAGCAAGAAGCAGATGGCCAGAACACTAGTGATCAGAGTTCTTACAACTACAGTGCCTGAGGCTGAAGTGCAAAACGGTCAAGGTAGGGCCCCAGCCAGAATGTTGTGTGGCTTTGGACAGAGAACCTGGCTGCTTCCCCTTACTCTCTCCCAAGGCTCACCCCCAATAGCTTTGCCCAGTGCCTGCATTTAGTCAACTACTGCTGGGAAACCACCATTATTACCCTGTGACTCAAACAGACCTGCACCTTTTCAGAAAAAAACACCCCCACTCTTTCCTCTGAAGCCAGCAGAGGGATCCAGGAGAATTGTGAAGCACAATAGTGGCAGTTTCTGACTGCTGTGGGATCTCAGAGGCATAGAATATCATTGGCCTCCATATCTTCCCAAAGAGGAGGCAGAGAGAGACCAAGACAACTGAGTTAAAAAGAGAAGCCCACCTTCTAGGAAGTCTCCTATTGTGAGAAAACAGAATAACTGAGAAAAAATATTGTAAGACACTGCAACAACACAGCTGGGAAGCAAAAAAATAAAAAAGACCATACACATCTACCAGGGGAAAAGTTCTTATGCCCAGAAAGAGAACACTCTGACAGCAATGAGTACCCTAGGGAAGAAAGCTGCTCAGAAAGAAAATGAAAAATCTCCAGAAAAGGAACTTAAAGACATAGAAGTATATGAGTTAAGTGACACAAAATTTAAGACTGCAGTTCTGAAAACAAAGAGATAAAAGAAAGATAGCTAAACACAAAAAAGTAGCTTTGTTCTTAGAAAGAAATTCTATAAACAAAAAGGAGTATTTTAATAAAGAGAATTAAACTTTAAAGTAACAAAATAAAAATTCTGGAGGTAAACAACACAATAAAGTAAATAAAAAATGAAATAGCTAGCATAGAAAGCAGAGCCGACCAGATGGAGAAAATCAAAGACAGAAATATAGAAATATCACTGAAGGAAGAAGTGAGAGACCTGAGAGTTAAAGAAATGAAAGATCTGTACAAGAACTATCTGATTCCATTAGAAATAATAATAATATAAGAATAATAGGTATTCCAGAGGAAGCAGAAGACAAAATGTGCACAGAGAATTTGCTCAATTAAATACTAACTGAGAACTTCCCAAATCTATGGAAAGAACTAGAACCTCAAATCCAAGAAGGAAACAGGACTCTTAGATACTTGAATTCTAGCAGACCTTCTCCAATGCCCATTATTCTGAAAATGTTAAAGTCCTAGACAATGAAAGAATCCTCAAGGAATCCAGAAAAAAGAACACCATAACCTATAAATGAAAGCCCATCAGACTATCACCAGATTTCTCAATATAAACTGTACAACTCCGCAGAGAATGGAATCAAATATTGAAAGTATTGAAAGAGAGAAATTACCAGCCCAAAACAATCTATTCAACAAAGTTATCTTTTAGATGTGAAGGAGGAATAAAGACCTGTTGACACATAGAGAAACAGGGATCTCTCCAGCACAAGGCCAGCATTTCAAGAAACACTAAAGGAAGCAATTAGAACTGAAACAAAAAGTAAAAATAAATAGTGATAAACTGGGGCAAAAACAAACAAGCAAATAAACAAAAAACATAAACAGGGAGAAAGTAAAGGTTTAAACCTTCAAAGAGAATGGAAATAAGAAGCAATCTCAAGCTAAGGAACCATTGCATATATAAAAATTTATTTTATAAAAACTTCACAGTAACCACTGAGAAAGAATTTAGAACTGAGACACATAACAAAGTAAAGAAAAAACAGAGAAAAAAAATTATAAAACACCATCAAACTAAAATAACTGATAGAAGAGGAAACAAAAACAAAAACCAAGAAGCCATTTTAAAGAAGAGCTACCAGAAAACAAAAAATAAAATGGTTATAGGAAATTCTCATATATTAATCATTACCCTAAATATAAATAGACTGAACTCACCAGTAAAAGAGTAGCAAACTGGATTAAAAAACAAAACCCAACCTTATGCTGCCTCCAAGAGACATACCTCAGCCACAGGAACAAATACAGACTCAAAGTGAAAGGGTAGAAAACAATATTCCAAGCAAATGGCATCCAGAGGAAAGCATATATAGATAGTTATATCTGACATAACAGACTTCTGGATAAAAAAGGGAGAAAGAGATAAAGACGTACATCTTATAATGATAAAAGGGACAATACAACAAGAAGATGTGACACATTAATGTATATACCCTAACGAGGAAGCCCCAAAATTTACAAAGCAACTACTAACATATCTAATAGGAGAAACAGACAAAAACACAATTATAGTAGAAGATCTAAACACCCCCTTGTCAGTCATAAACAAATTATCCAAACATAAAATAAATAGGAAAATATCAGCTTTAAATAGTACATTACAGCAACTGGACATAACTGACATTTATAGGACACTTCATCTTACAACACATGACCATACTTTCTTTTCTAGTGCACATGGAACATTCTCAAGGATAGACCATATGCTGGGACACAAAGCTAGCCTCAGCAAATTTAAGAAGATTAAAATAATACCAAGTATATTTTCTGACCACAAAACTTTGAAATTGGAAATCAACAGCAAAAAAAAAAAAAAAAAAAAAAAAAAAAAAAAAAAAAAAAAAAAAAAAAAAAAAAAAAAACA
>PVKE010046745.1:0-12158 GCA_004027555.1 Craseonycteris thonglongyai | reverse complement strand
AAAAAGAGATTAATACATATTGCAATATATAAGTATAACAAATCAACATGTATACTTTAAACTATTCAATATTATATGTCAATTACATATCAGTAAAGACCAAAAAAGGAAGTGAAAGACTTAAGTGCCTTGCATAAATAACACAGAAAGAACAATAATAAGTACCTACTTAAAATATATACCAGTATCATGCTGAGGCGTCAATAGCTCATTTCTCTCTCCTAGTCAAAATTCTAATGTATAAGGTTTTGGTAGATGTAATTCTTTACCTGTAAAAAAATCCTCCAGTATACAAAGAATTGCCTGTTATAAAGTTATGTGTCATTCATTATAAATTAAAAAGGCATTTCTATAGAAATAATGTAGTTCAACTTCCTCTACCAAGTTCTAGTAACGTGTTTGTGGTGGGAAGACACAGAGGCTGTGGTGGGAGTCAGTCGATAGCCTGACTTCACACCAAATAGTCCACTTTGATGTACTTTTAAATTGGATCTTCATTCGTATTTTACTTTGAAATACAATGCTTTTTATTATTTTTAAAATAGTTGAAAATCAATATTATAATTTATGCTAAAATGCCCAGTTTATGCATGCTTCTCCTTGCTACACTACAGGTGAAGCACTATGCCTTTGTAAGGAAAATAACAGCCATTCACACACAAAAAAAGAAAAGAAATATACATGATTGCACTTATGTGAGGTGTGTGAAATAGTGAAATTCATACAATCAGAGTGGAGTGAACTCCCAGTGTGACTACCTTTAAAGATAGGGCCTTTAAGGTGATAATTAAAGTTAAGTGAGGTCGTAAGGGTAATGTATGCCCTAATCTGACAGGACTAGTGTCCTTATAAGACAAGAAAGAAACGCCAAAGCTCTCTCTCTATGGGCACACACAGAGGAAAGGCTATGTCAGGACACAGAGAGGGGGGCTGTGTGCAAGTCAGGGGAAGCCCCCACCAGAAACAAACCCTGACAGTACCTTGATACTGGACTTCCAGCCTGCAGAACTATGAAAAAAATAAGTTTCTGTTGTCTTTTTGGTTTGTTTGTTTTTTAAGTGGAATGCTAGCTGTCAGGAACTGGAGGGAGGGGGAAAGGGGAAGTAACTAATAAAAGGACATAAAGTTTCAATTAAGCAAGATGAGTAAATTCTAGAGATTTGTTGGACAACATTGTACCTACATCAACAATATTGTATCATATGCTTAATTTGTTAACAAGGTAGCTATCCTATTAAGTGTTCTTACCATAAGAGAAGATCATTTTAGAAAAATAAAGTGAATGACCTAGAAAAAAGAAAAGAATAGAAACAGTGCCATAAAATAAGGGTAATTGAAACCCAAACAAAATCAGAGTAGCATGCCTTGAGCATGATGCTTAAGGAAAGCAAATCTAATTAGGGAAAGACAGGAGGCAGATGAAGACATTGGTAGGAATTGTAAACAGAGAATTAGGGCATTTTCAAGGGCTTTGAGCTTGAGATGGTCATTATATTCTAATTCACTCTCCATTTCTAGTTGTTACTTTCATTACTTCAATACTTATTCATCATTGCAATTGTTTGGGAGCTTACAAGGGAGTTAAAGAGCTGGGGGGTGAAATCTCTGATGATTAGACAAGCAAAGAGGGAAAGGAAGAAGTTTGGAGAATGTTGTGCTTTTGTGTGCTGATGTGCTTGGGTGGAAATAGTTACCCTGTGAGGAGCAAAAGGGAAACAGAGGTCATATGCCATTGCTCACTCCTTGGACAAAGAAACTCATCAGGCATTAATTCACTTACTAAATTTTTCCTGAATACATTTGTATCAACACAGTGTCCTACGTGAAGGGCATTCACTGATGAACAAGACCTGCCTGGAGCTTTCAGTCTACTGGGATAACAGGCACAGAATCAAGAAGCAAATATCATAAGTGCTAAAAAGAAGTAGAGCATAAAATGAGAACTTATGATAAGGGCACCTATTATCATCTCAGTGCTGAGGTAGGACTTTTCTGAAAGAATAATGTCTTAACTACGATTTGAATGATAAGTGGGAGTTAACTTATATGCTGAGGTAGTGGAACAGTATTCCTGATAGAGGGAATAGCAAGTATTAAGCCAATGAGTGGATATTGTATTTTATGTATATGAACTAAGACCTGTTCTTTCTTTTGTTTCTCCTGCATAATGTGATGGAATCAGTATCCCCTTAGTGACAAAGACAGTAATTCTGACAATCATTTTGGATCTACCCTCTCTGCCACCCCTGTATTCCCTTTACCCTTACTCTAATCACTGTATCCATTTAATGAGCAGTTCTTTCTCTTCCTATCTCCAATTCTCTCAGTCCCTTCTCTTGCACGTCATCTTCAACTTAATTCAGGTCACAATCACTTATTGCTAAACCTGTTGCTTTCTCACTTTCACTGTAACTGACTTCCAGAAATATCTGATCATGACATCCTCAGCACAAACCTATTTAATGGCTTAGCCCTACCTACAGAATAAAGACTTGTCATCTCTGTATGCTCTGTCAATATAATCTACATCCCTCCTCATCTCCTGCCACTTTCCTTACATCCACCTCCTTGCTATTTCCTGACAATTTCAGGCACTCAGAGCCCCGGGCTCTTAAAGATGCCAGCACACCCTTCTTCCCCTAATTACCAGCCACAGTTCTTCTGTCCAGCCTGATACTTTCCTGGCCATCATACTCAGAATTCATCTTGCCTTCCTTCTTGTAATCCTATGACATTTACCTGCCTCTCCTGCTCTTAAGCATTTACTTCATTCTGCTTTACACTCCAATGCATCATTTACCATCTTTCCAACTAGATTTGAAATTCCATGAGGTCAAGGTATTTGTCTTATTCATTTGTACATTCCTTTTATGCCTTGCTTTCATAATTTTTCATAGTTGGAAATATTAATATTCCAGACTTTAAGCAACTTCCTAAAACTGAATAAAGGGAGTTGGCAAAGAGAAGATATTTAAAGAATACTTTGAGGGAAGCTGGCATGGCTCAGAGGGTTAAGCGCTCTCTTTGCAGCCCCGGGGCCCAAGGATCAAATCCCAGCCCTGGCCCATTTGGACCCATATGCTGAACTGGGGTGTGCCCCCAGTTCTGTTCTTGCTGGGGCCTATGAAGGAGGCTCCCGGCCCAATCCCTGCCCTGTGCAGCCCCGCGCCCACCTGTGGAGTGAAACTATATGGAAAACTAATGCTGTCAACTATGGAGACTGCTCTGGGCCCTCCCCCTTCTCTCTGTCTCTCTCTGTCTGTCTGTCTCTCTGTGAAAAAAAAATCAATAAAAATAAGTCTTTAAAAAAATACTTTGAGAAACTAGAATAACTCGGACTATCTCTTCTTGATCTGCTGTGGGTACCCTCTGAATATTGGTTGTTGATAATGATCTGACACAATTCATCAAATAAAAGAGACTCAGACTTTATCTATAGGAGGCCAAACACTCACATCTTAAATGAACATTTTTAGCAACCATGTTTAAGGTGCTTGATCACCAGATATCTGGTGTTAGAACAAACATCTTTAAATGCTTGCTTTCACATATTTACTATATAAAAACTGAACATTTGTGATTTTAGATAAGCTATTATTGAATATAATTCATTCATTCAACAAATACTGATTGATTACTCACTGAGGATCAGGCAGAGTAAAACCCAACAGTTGTTCTAGGCTTTGGTCATACTTGCTTTATTCCATGGCTAATTGAGTCTTAAGACTCAGACGAAGCCAGCCGATAAATTGCCTGACCTCTATTTTTGGCCCCTTCCCTAACCCTGACACTAATTTCACACAGGAATCAGGGGATGGAGAGCTACCAAATTTTCACCCTTCATTTCAAGCTCTTATTTTTTTCCCCCTGAACTAGCGCTTTGTACAAATCAAAAGACATGCAGGCAGAATAAGAAATGAAAATCCTTTTGGGTGTTTCAGCCAACAATGAAATATTTCTATAAAAATGGAAGTATACAAGATGGCAGCCATCTGTTGTTTAAAAAATTGTTTACATTATCTAAATGGGGGAAGTTTTTGTGTTCCACTTTGTCTTTGTTCATCTATGCTGGTATGAGATTGGGTAACATCACTGACTGAATATAGTTACTCACATTTAATTATAGACAAGATTGGTCAAAAATTTTGTCCTTTTATTTTATTATTCATGAACCATGTGGACATGTTAACTTTGACAATTCTGATTTTTTTTACTTTATTTTGAGTAGTTTGAAATTCAGATGTATTGCTAGCAAATCTTTTAGAAATCAGTGATAATGAAAATTGCTAGCAGAGCCTGAACTTCTTTTTAAGATTTATTTTATTGTTTTTGACAGAGACAGAGAGGGGGAGAGGGAAGGCCCAGAACAGTCTCCATAGTCACACATCATCACTTTTTTTTCCCAAAATTGTTCTGTCCCACACAGGTGGGCAGGGGCCACGCAGAGCAGGAACTGGGCTGGGGGCCTCCTGCATGGGAGACACGCCCCCTTGAGCCGGGGGTTGAACCAGGGTGGGGGGGTGGATTAAAATCCAACTGAGGACTTCCCACAAGGGAAGCACACTCCAGACCAGCTATGGGTTCATACAGGCCGGGGCCAGGATTCGATCCTCGGTCCTCGGGGCTGCAAGGTGAGCGCTTTACCTGCTGAGCCATCCCGGCTTCCCCTAGAGCCTGAACTTTTTCTCATTTTTCCCCAAGTTTGAAACATAAAATTGTGATGAAAATAACAATTTGAATAATTGTAAAAAAGTTTTCAATGAAATACATACTGAGTTAGATTTTAACTAAAAAATATTCCTTCAGATAATAAAAGTGATACTATTAATTTATATTGCTAAGTAAAATTATCTAATCTGCATAAATTAGACACTTAACATTCACTGGAAGTTTTATCATACTTGAAACATTTAGTTGGTCTCAAGATTTAATCAGGTTATGCCACCAAATCAGAGGTCATATATGTCTATTGGGACATGATGGAACTCCTTGGGTTTTCATGGAAAAAATAAAATATTTTCATGAGGAGTGAAAGAGTTTATCATCAGTCCTTCTCCATTCTACCCTCTGCCTTCTGTTTCCCTGACCCATATTAGCATTATGAGAGCAACAAATGAAATCTCCTGACACAGGTTTTAAGAGTGAATTTCTATGTGGAGAGCATTAAGGGAAAATCAGGAGACATAATTGCTATGCTAATTAGACTCAGACCATTAAAGATCTTATAACATCCATATTATTGTTGTTATTGTTAATATCACCTGAATATTGTCTCACAGATTACCAAGTACTTCCTCATATGTTATTTTCATATCACAGATATGATATGCTAACATTATAAATCATAATAATATAAAAGGATATTATTTTAATATTACATAAGTCCTTGATTTTCAGTGATGCCATCTTGTTTCCATAGTAACTGCGAGTAGCTAATTGCTGTAGATTCTCAAACAGTATTTCCTTTTGAGAGTTGACAACAGATGCTGGCATTTTAACAAAAAGTAAATTAAATAATCCATGGCATGCTCAGAGAATTGAAATGGTTACTAGGAATTTTAAAAAATTAAAATGATGCTTGGGTGATGCCTAGAAATTTTTGATATTGATATGTTTTTAAGAGGGCCAAGCAGGCCTCTTTTCTACTTATTTACCTGGTAATTACATGGATAACTTCTGACTATTAGATATTTATGCCTATGAGCTAATAACCCTCTTTCAAAAAGCATCAATATTCCAACAGGCATACACTAAGGTATTTTATTTGCAACTTACACCTTGTAGTTAGTTGGTTGAATTTGCTTACTTTGGCCCTAAATCTGAGCCAGAGTCAGTCAAAAGAGAATAGGCATCTTGTTAATAGCAAAAAAAGGACAGGGCTGCAGAAAGCTGGTGAGTCCTCTGTGCTAAAAGGGGAATATCAAGGTGTGTCAAGAAATGGAAGGGCAGCCCCCAAACAAGATTTGTGTGGGGCCTCTCCTTTTCGTATGCCTGAATACAACCTGTAATTCCTAGATACAGTACATATATTATTATATTATAGTTGAACAGTAGTAACTATTTTGTGTGTGGAATCCTGAACTTCTAAAATTATTTTTATACCCAGTCATTTGTGATGATATGGATGCACCTTGACACCATCTTATTAAGTGAAACAAGTCAGACTGAAAGAATCAAGAAACATATGACCTCACTTATAGGTGGAATATAAAACTGAAAGTAACAAACAAAAACTTATGGACACACTCAATAGTTTGGTGGTTACCTGAGGGGAAGGGGGAAGGGGGAAAGGTAGCTGGGAGGGGGGAGTTGGGAGTGGGCACCAGAGATGTGGTGAGGGAGGGGGAGCTGATTCAGGGTGGTGAGCACATAATGCGATGCATAGATAATGTAATGTAGAGTCGTACACCTGGAAACTCTGTTGCCAAGCAATGTCACCCCAATAAATTTAACAATAAAAATAAAATGAAATAGTTATTGCAATATAATATGCCAGTGTACTTAGAACTTTTAAAAGGTCACTAATTTTGAACTTCTTCAGCATTCTTAAAATCAGTTGAAGACTTACTGCTGCTGGTGTGTATTACTTGAAGATATATTTTGTTTAGATCATACAGTGTTTCTTGTTCTGTGTCAATTGGCTGCCCACATTTAAAAATTGGGAAATCAGGGGAAGCCGGGGTGGCTCAGTGGGTTAAGCGCTCATTTTGCAGCGCCGGGGACCAGGGATCGAATCCCGGCCCCGGCCCGTGCGGAACCATATGCTGAACTGGGAGCTCCCCCAGTTCAGTTCTGTATCTCTCTCTCTCTCTCTCTCTCATAAATAAATAAATATTAAAAAAAAAATTGGAAAATCTCCCATAAGCATCATCGTTCCCCTTGAAAAACTGAAGATCTAGCAATAATGAATTCATGTTCAACTGAAGCTGAGTGTCACTGTCTCTTGGGAAAGGACTTTCCATCTCCAGGTTTCTAGGTCCTGGCAAACCTATTTTTGGACACAATTGTTCTGACACCTATTGGCATTTATTATAGAAATGACATTCCTAAAATTTGACCAATCCACTGATTGATTGATTATTTTGTAAAGAATTAAATGAACCATTTTCAGTTCTCAGTTGCTCTATTACAGATATGAGGGCTCTCTGGAAAAAAATCAGCCATACATTACAGCCATAATTTCCTCTATTTTTCATATAACATGACTGATTACTTCTCAGACAGTATGTATATGTATGTGTATATGTATCCATGTATTACTTTCTATTGTTTATCATTTAAATACTCGGCTCTTGAGGAAGTAATATTAGGGGAGGTGAGGAGTGACTACAAAGGTAACTCCTTGACAACGTGGAATTGTAAGTGGGAATGAGTGAAGTCTAGGAGTTTAAAAGGAGTTTGTTAGCAAGAGTTAGGGAATGGGCAAGAAGAGAGGCTGTGAGTAAGAACTGAAGCAACTGGCAATAAGGAGGAACCAGAAGAGAAATGACTGAAAGCTATCCTTGAGGACATATATCCTATTGGATGTGGGTGTTCAGAAGACAAGATGAGTTGGAGATATGTAGCTTGAGAAAGAGGGAAGAATTCAAGCCAAAACAAAGATCATGGTAAATAGGAAAGAAAGCATTTTCCATTGTCCCTAAGAAATACATATATAAACTGTCATAAAATTTTATTTACCATATATGTTAATTGGATATTTGAACCAAAAAAATAGGCATTATTCTTTTTATTATTAGTAGTACTTCTGCTGCTATTGTTATTATTGTTGTTGTTAGGGGTAGTATTTTTAAAATGTGAGTGACTTTATGGTCACTGGGAGTAATGCTAAAAACAAAAACAATAGTCTCTATTTAATGCAAGAAAAATGCACCTTTATTTTAGCTTACTTTTTCTGTTATTTAAAAGAATCATGAACTCAAAATATTTTTGAAAGCCCAAACTGCTACCATCCTGGTGAACCCATTAACTACAGATTTACTCTGCACAGAATAAAATTAAAGTCTACAGCAGTGGGAAGGATAACAGCCTATGTCTTTTAAGTGCTGCCTGGGCCCTGCCCCTCCCCCTGCCCCCCATCGAAGTATGTATATCACATGCTGTATTTTAAACCAGACCTATAATACCATCCAAATTTGGTTAAAATCTATGCAACTATTTCATATGACATAGAAACTTAACTTTATTTACTTTTACATAGGTTCTATTGCTTCTATCACATTGTTACTACTTGCTTTCCTGGCATGATATGGGTTTCTCTATAATTCCACTTACACATGGACAAGTATTCCAGGTGTTTAACCCCACTAGATAGTCTATCATTAAAATAGAGGCAGATGAATTATTAATATATTGTAATAACTATGTATAGTGTGCTAGCTGGGTACTAGACTAAACAGAGGGATCTCTTTGTGAATTACGAGGGCTGTCTGGAAAGTATCCAGCCATGTAACCATTATCGTCTCTGACAATGGCTGGATTTTTTCTGCACAGCCCTTGTATATAAATGTCTAACCACTATGCTATATACCTGAAACTAATGTAAAATAATATTGGATGCCAATAGTAACTGAAAAATAAAAATATAATTTACACAACAAGAAAATAAGGACAGACCTTGTGTTCTTCAGTTCTTTGGTTCAACACTCTACTTCTGACTCTGTAAGTTTCTAATTCAGTATACAGAGTGTCCCAAAAAAATGTAAACACACTTTGAATGATCATAAAATCAATGTTTATTAACATACAATATATTTTCAAAATTTAAAAGACTCTGCAGAAATGAATAATTTCTTTGTCAACACCCATTTTCAAAATGATGACCATTCTGATCCAGGCACTGCTGGCCACACAAAGCAATGGAATTGAAAACATCAAGAGGCATTTTATTTGGTATTTGTGTGCATTCTCCTTCAATGGTTGTCTTTAATTCATCAACTGTTGCTTGTTTTGTACCATAAACTTTATTTTTTATGTATCCCCCCATTAAAAAAAAATGTCTAGTGGCATGAGGATTTTCTGTGTTCACCAGACCTCATGTATTATTTCAAATCAGTTAAACCTAAAAAGAAGAGAAAATTATGTGAGTGATCAGCTGTTAAAGTGTGTACACATTTTGGGGGACACCCTGTATTTAGTGTAGTCTGATATATTTTCAATTTCTGTGGGCTACTAATACAAAAGCATATATCGGCAAAAACACTTTTTTGTTGCTGTTAAAAACACAGATTCAGAAGTCTCTTAAATGTAAAATTAGCAGGAAATAAGATTGTGCTTTTGAAGATATGAGGCCATCCAGAAAAAGTTTAGCCACAAATGCCTCTTCTTTATATTACATGGCTGGATACTTTCCAGACAGCTCTCATATATGTCAATATGAAGTATCATGAGTAGCTGATCTACTTTATCAAATTCAGAATTAACATAGGATTTAAATGATTAAAAATAAAGGCATTTTCAGTTTATGCACTTACTTATTATCTTAAAAAAAGTGAGAGTGGGGTTTCTAGCTGAGAAAAATGGTTGCAAAAAACATTTTGTTCTAGTTAGTTAAATTTTCACTACATGTGCTATATTCATTGTATCCATTTTAAAAACAAATGAGCCATCTCTATCTCCTCTCACATTTCTGGCAAACTCTTGCTGTGCCAATTTCAGATTACATGTATCTTAGGGAGAATAAGATGTTCTAATCTTGATTATAATTTTAAATTAAAAGAATGAAAATTGTTTAATATGAGGATATTGATAAGTTGCAAAAATCAGACTGCCTTTGTTCCTTTCAAAAAAAATAGAAAAGCATGCCTTTAAATAGGATGGTAGGTTTCCGTATTAAAATGTATAATAAGGTGCATTATACTATGAATGCTAGTAGATTTCAACTCAATCAGGTAATCAGTTCACCAAAGCTAAAATTTGTTGACAAATGTGCTGTGTAATTTAGATTCAGCCATTTTGCAGGTAATTGCAACAAACCTTTGATGAAATTATTTTCATTGTAAAAGCAGATACTTCCCAAATGAAGACATAGGCACATGATAAAGATACTCAGCATTATAAGTCATCAGGGAAATGTAAATTAAAGACACAATGAGATTCCACTCCACACCTATTAGAATGGCTAAAATTTAAAAGACTGATTATACCAAGTGTTGCAACAATATGGAACAAGTGGAATACTTAAACATTGCTGTTGGAAATGAAAAAGAGCCTTGTTACTTTAGAGAAATATGGTAGTTTCTTATAAGGTTAAACATGCATCTATCGGCCGATGATCCCACATTCTACTCTCAAGAATTTACCCAAGAGAAATGAAAATGTATATCAACATAAAAGACTTATTTAACAAATTTTCATAGCAGCTTCATTTATAATATCCCTAAACTGGAATCAAACCGAATGTCCATCAACAGGTGAATGAATAAACGCATGGTGATAGAAGCATGGAATGGAAAACAACTGAGCAATAGAAAGGAACAAACTACTGGTACCCATACGAACATGGATGAATCTCAAGCAATCGTGTTGAGAAAGAGACCAGATACAAAAGAGTGCATAGGCATTAATATGAAAACTAAATTGTGAAGACAGAAAGTAGATCAGTCATTGCCTCATCATGGAGGAACCTTCTGAGGTAATGAGAGTACTTTGTATCCTAGAAGAAATGTCAACAGACCCAACACTTAAGCATGGAGAAGATGTTTAATTTGGAATTGCTGTAAGACAATCTAAGGATTCAGGCCACAGAGATAGAAAAGTAAGGCACAGTGTAGGAACATTGTATGGTTATGACTAGAAGGCCCTTGTGAAAATGGAAGCAGGAATGATGAGGCATTCATTCATTCATTCATTCATTGAACAAACAAACAGTTATTAATGTGTCATTGATAAGACAGACCATTCTAGACACTGGGGATATAGATAAATATTCTGGCCTCATCTAATTTACGCGTCTGTGGAATGAGAAATACAGTAGACACCGAATAAACAGAATGATCATAGATCAGTGCAGCAAAGGAAATGACACTCTACACAGGAAGGATGATACAGATCCATTTCTAGGGAATCCCTGGAGAAGGGTGTATCAGGTAGGGAAAGAATGAATACAAAGACCTCTAGGTGAGAAAGAGCTCAATTTGTCTGAGGAGCCAGAAGAAGAATAGGGTGTATCGAAGGTGGGTGGACTTGTGTTAGGAGTGGAGAGCTAGGCTGAGGCTTTTCTTTGGCTCCTGGCAGGTCATACACAGTAAGGCATTTCCATTTTAACCAAAGTGAAATAAGAAGACATTATGGAGTTTTAAGTTACAGGTTCATTACCTATTTGTGTTTTTAAAAAGATCTCTGTGTTTAATTAATATGTAGGTTGAAGTAGGGGGAAAGCAAAAAATAGGGAATGAGGTCATAAAGACTATTGTGTTTAAAAGAAAGCAAGGAAGGGGGTGGGAAAAACAGGTGAAGGAGATCCAAGAGGTACAATCTTCCAGTTATAAGATACATAAGTCATGGAAATATAATTTATAACACCAGGAATATAGACAATAATATTGTATCAACTTTGTATGGTGGCAGGCAGATTGTAACAACTATTGTGATCATTTCATAAAGCATATAAATGTTGAATCACTATGTTGTACACCTGAAGTTAATGTAACATTGCATGTCAATTATAATTCAATTCAAAAAGAAACCAGGGAGACTGCTTAGGATGTTATTACAATACCCCAGGTAGGAAATGAAGGTAGCTTGAACTAGGAGAAGGGGTGGCAGTAGAAGAAAAAGAGAAATGGACAACTTCAAATGTATTTATTTTAGCTGTAGACCTGACAGAACTCACTAACAGATAAGATGTGGGGGAATAAGTGAATTAGAGCAACCAAGGGGATCCATCAATCTTTGCTGGAATCTCATGCCCTTTAGAGAGACAGAGCGGTCTGGGTGTGTAAAGCAGAGCATCGGGGTGAGTCAATGTGTAGCTAATCAGAGGTTTAGCAGGAAGGAGGTGGCACTCCTAAATCAGGTGCGATGAAGACAGAGACTATTTACAAAGGTATGGGACGTGTGCAAGCACAGTCAGGATAGTGTTGTACCTTAGTGCTAGTACCACCAGGGAGTCATTACTCTCACTAGGATATAACAGGCAAGGGGAACAAGCAGGCTGG
>PVKE010046744.1:0-12159 GCA_004027555.1 Craseonycteris thonglongyai | reverse complement strand
CTAGCCCGTGCACTCCTACCTTTCTAAGTCCATTTGAACTCATGTCTGGCAGACACTTCCTGTTAGGGAATTTTCCCCATGGGCCTTCCCAGCTCGGGATCTACCCTCCAACTCTCAGCCTTGTCCAGCAGCTTTTGAGGGAACGTGCTGACCAGGTTCATCCTCAGCCATCAGAGGAAACCCAACCACCAATGGCTCTTTCTCCTAGGGACTGGGTCTTCCTAAAGACCCCACACCCCTCAGGTCTCCTGTCAAGATAAACTGGCTCCTTTCAGGTCCTCCTCACCAATGCCAAACTCTTGGGCCATGCTTCTGGGTTCTACCTTTCCAGGTTGAAATGCTCGTCCAAACCTTCTCCTGAGATAACCCACCAAACGAGCCCACCACCTCGATACTCATGTTTGCCTCTAGGTCCCACTAAAATCCAACTCTCCCGGATTCTGGAAGAAGAGCCCAGCAACTCTCAGGAAGAATCCAACAACTCTTAAGAAGGCGCCACCTGCAGTAGCTTCCTGCAGGAATGCTTTCAAGCTTTCAGCCATCCTATGGGAAATGATGCTCCTCCAAATTCATTTCCAATGCCTCGACAACAGCCCGGGCCCTTACCCACAGCCTTTTGCCCCCCACTACCCCAACATCACCCCAATCCCGCAGGAAGCAGCTACCAAAGAATGAAGGACACCCCATCTCCTTTCATATAACAAATGGCTGGAATGTTAAGGCTAAAGACCATGATGGTGGAAGGAGAAAAAAAATTAACATGAGGAAAAAGTTCCCCGATTCCTCCCTGAAGAAATTTCCCATTGCTAAAATCTGCAGGGGACTTTCCACCCCACCCTGAGGCAGTAGGGACTTGGCGCCAGATTATCCTAAAAACAACTGCCCAACCTAGATGCTGGTACTTCCTGATATTTCTCTTCCACTTCCCTTTCTGGTTCTTCTGATACCCGCCTATAAAAATGCTCTCCCAACCCCCAGAAATCACTGATGCCATCTTTCAGTCAGTCTATCCTTTTCTAATAAACTCGCTCTCTAAAACAGAATAATCGGTGTGTTCTCCCTTCGGCGAACCTTGCAGTACCTACAATTCTTACCTAGGCCAACAGTATTAGAAGTAAAAGTCTCTCTGGTCACTTCCATTTTTACTCCATTTATACCATCAACCTATGTATTTTAACATCACCTTCCAAAATACAGTTTTTGTTGTTGGTATTATGTTAATAAATGATTCTACTCTTAATTTGTCTCCTAAGCCCTACCTTTTAAAATCTGGACTAGTACTTAGCAATTTCAGATAAGATTTTTTTTTAAGAAGGGGAAAGAGGATCTGAGAGCCCAAATAGAAATAGGTATAAAAACACAGTAAATAGAACATGAAAGTCCAATTCACGTTGTACATATGTTGCAGAAAACCATTGACCAAGGAAACTCAAGCGGCACATGGGAGATCAGGGAGAACACAGCTTTATTACGCCGGCGGCCCCAGCAGGATAATTACCCAAAACTGAGCCCTGCCTGGCTGGAAAACTTGACTTTTATAGGGCTTAGTTTCGGGAGGGTAACGTAGAGCTCAGGGATTGGTTAGTTCCAGTGTGGGGAGATGGCTGCCTCAGCGGAGCAGGCCCAACGCCCCCAGGAGTGGCCATCTTGGGCGGTGTCTCCTAGGGCTGGAAATGCCATCTTTAACAAAAAGGGGAACTAAAAAGAGGAACTAGAACTAAAAGAGGAACTACCTCTGTCCCGGGGAAATTTTCCTATCACATACATGGACATAATTGATAGTTTTAAATAAAAGATTTAATTATTATTGAAAAGTAAGCACTAATACTCATAAATGAAATACTGATATAACACTTGCTAAATAACAGTGTTGATTCCTGGCAGTCTCAGATACTATTTTATAATTTATAATTTTATTTATAATAAATGTTACATAATTATATCATGATCTCATCATAGATAGTTACATGTCATATATACTTTTTCTGCCCTTAAAGTAGATGATTTCTTTTCATAACAACATGGTAGAATAGTTGCTAAAAGCACAGGCTTAGGAGACTGAATTTTAGGTTTGAAATTTATATTTGAAATTTTAATCCATCAGGGTAAAGCCAGGAAACAAACCACTCTAAGTCTCAAATAAAGAAAATTAAATAAGAAAGCTTATTATTCAAATGATGCAAGAGCTGTGATACAAACCTACAGGTCTGTTTAGAGATTAGCAACAATAGGGCTCCCTCTCCCATGTCTGGAAGAGCTGTCAGGAAGTGGTGGTGTTTCCAAGGACCCAGAAGCCTGATGGAGCCAGAACCATCAACACTGGCTGGCAGAGCTAAGACCTCAGAGATTTATTGCGTGGAAACTAGAGCCAATGAGAAGTAGCTGTTTCTTCAATGTGTGAAAGGCAACAGAAAAAAAATATCCTAACTTCTCCCCTTCTCCCATCCTCCCATTGGCCACATCTCCCCAGATGTCAGAGGACAGGGAAGCCTAAGAAATGTAGTTCTCTGTGATGCAGAATAAGAAAAGGGCAGGAAATATAGATGTGGGGGACAACAGGCTACTTAACATCATTGAATGTTTTCTTTTTTTTTCCACTTGTAAAATGAGCATTGTAATCCAGTGTTATAAACATTAAATTATGCATTTAAAGCACTGAGCAGAATGTCTGCTATATTATAAACTCAATCAATCTTAAGTATTTTTATGATAATTTTTTAAGTCTCTATATTGTTTAAAATCTCAACCTAATCTACATTGTGTTTTTGTTTTTGTTTATTCCTTTCTAAATTATGACCTCACACTCCAGAAGTAGTCTCCAGTTTCTCCTCTTTGTAGCAAATATGACTTCCTTCTCTTCAATTCCAGAATCCTTATCAAAGTAGTGTTGAAAATTTATGGGTCAAATGCTATTTAGGATTTCTATTTAGAGTTGAGAAATAATTTTAAAACAAATAGGTAGGTAGAACTTGTAGCTATAGCTTCTTTAGTGTCTATGATGTCATGTTTGAGACTTAAATATTGTATCTTATTTAATCCTTATAATGACCTATTTCATATGTGATATAGGTATTTTTTATCCCCATTTCAGAGATGAGAAGCCAAAAAATCAGAGGTAAAAATACTTGCTCAGAGTAATAATCTAACCAGACATGGTGTTGAAATCCAGGTTTGCTCAACTCCAAGATCCATACTTTGACCACCATAAGACATACTGTCTTCCCACTGCATTCACCCCATTATTGCATTTTTAATTTTCACATTCTAAATTATCCTAATTACTTGTCATTTAAAATATTTCATAAAATTAACTATTTTCATTTTTTCCTTCAACAAATATTTATTGAACACTAAGTGGCAGATACTCTTATGAACACTAGAGCTTACAATATAGCTGGGGAAAGAGGAAATAAGCTCATGTAGTATTTGTTTTCTCTGACCATGTAACAAAGTACCACTAGTTTAGCAACTCACTATCTTCTAGTTTCTATGGATCAGAAGTCCAAACAAGGCTTAATTGGGTCCTCTGATTAGGGTCTCACAAGGCTTAAATCAAAGGTATGGACTAAGCCTGGGTTCTCATCTGAGGCTCTGGGCTCTTCCAAACTAATAAGGTTGTTTGCAGCCATTAATTCTTGCAGACAAAGAACAGTGAGTTTCAAGTGTTTGTACATCTGCTAGAAGCCACCTGCAATTCCTTGTCTCCTGGTTCTCTCCATGGGGGCCTCTCAAGATATGGCAGCATGCTTCTTCAAAGCCAGCAAAGGGGAAAGTCTCTAGAGCAAGTCTACTAGAGAAAGAGAGTCTTTTATAATGTACCTAAATCACGGGAATGTCATCCCATCACTTTCTTAGTATAATAGAATCTACTTCTGGAAATGACATGCATTAGTTTTGCCAAGTTCTATTCATTAGAATCAAGTCAAAGTCCCTGCCTACACTGAAGGGGAGGAGATTACACAGGACATAAATATCAGGAGATGGAGATTATGGGAGCTACCATAAAATCTATAAGTCACACCTGTAAATAAATATACAAGGATATATCAGATGGAAATAAGTAATCAACCAAGAACCAAAATAGGGTGTTATTATAAGGTGACCAGATTTTAACATTGGTAAAGCGGGACACCATTGACCAGGGGGGAGGGGGCTCTTGATTAAAATTTTGGTCTATCTCCCACCGTTCCCTAGCTTGTCGTGTATTCTTTCCAAAAATCGGGACTTTTTTAAAAAGCTGTGGGACACGGGACAAATTGTTAAAAATTGGGACTGTCCTGCCAAAAGCGGGACGTCTGGTCACCCTATGTTATAATCCTGTGTGGCCTAGTGTCTCTTGATTAAATGGCCAGGAAGGCCTCTTTGTGGAGGAGCCACCTAACCTGAGATCTCAATAAGAAAAGGAGGCCAGATCATCTGGCCCTGTTGGCAGAGAAAGACAGGGAAAGTGATATGAAATGAAATCAGACTGGTAGGTAAAGGCTGGGTCACGTAAGGATTTACAGATACACATATTTCTTCTCCATGCTATTAATAGAAGGTTTTAAACAGTGTGAGAGTGTGATGATGTGATCTGGTTGTATGTGTGTGTGTGCATGTATGTGTGTATTTATATATATATACATACATATATATATTTATATATATACATTTTTTTTTCCCTTGAAAGGTCATTCAGATTGATCTAAGAAAAATAGATCATAGCGCTTTAATAACAGAATAAAGGTGACCAATAGAAAATGACTGTAATAGTCCAAGGGATAAGCACTGGGAGCTTGGACTAGAGGGGATAGTGGCGGAGATGCAGAGTAGGAGACAGGCCTGAAAAATGGTTAACATCAATAAGACCTGCTTTTATATTAGATGTGGGATATGAAGAATAGAAATTACCCAAGAAAACGTCTTTGTTCGTTGTTCCTACTACCTTGATAAAGACAATCTTACGCAATCCTGCTTTTCTTCAAAAATGAAGTTTAGTTTATGTGCAAATAATCACCTTGTGTTAATGACAGTAGCACAGTTCTTTCATCCTGTTTCCTGTAATGTCTCTTTATCAAGGAGCATCCTCAGATCCCTCTGGCCAACATCTAGCTTGACTGGTTAGGCAATTCTCAGACAAGAACAAATGTTACCCTCAGTCATGTCTAGGGACAGTTTCTAATACATGTTGCTTATACATTTAAATAATGTTTAAATACAAATGTCAAACAATGCTATCCAGTGTGGGAGATTAAATAGCTTCTCTTAATGATGATTTCTTGTTAAACTAATATTTTATTTTATCACCTTAAGGTGAGTCAAAGGACCATGTACAGGAAAATGAAGGAACAGTTTGGGGTGGGGGGGCTTTGTGTGTGTGTGTGTGGGGGGGGTTAATCAAAATACAACTTTTATTTTGGTCTCCCCATCCTTTTAAAATATATTCAATGGCTATAATCTTGCCCTGCCTCTAGACAAAAATGGGGACAGTTTCCATGAGCATTTTGTTTATTAGATGAATAGATCTTTAAGTCACAAAATGCAGTTCCAAGTTAAAAATCAAAATGTCAAGGAAAAAAACATGTATGAAGTAAATAGGAGCATCAACTTTTCAATACTGACTCAAAATTAAGTCTTCTGCTCTTTCCCAGCTAAAGAACACAGGGGGTGCTGTTGCCTTCTTCTGATGCATCCTTCATCCATCCCTCATTCTCTGGAGGTGGGGAGTGGGTATGTACTCCCATCAGGATGAAGCAGAGGAAGGGAGGAGGGATGAGAACTTGGACTTGGTTGGGTTGCTTATCTCTTGGCAGTGCTTCTTTCATAGATGCTTCCAAGTGCTGTACTGGGTATACTAGGGGCTTCTGTGTTACCCCTTGCAGGAGCTCCAGCCCAGCTCCCTCCTCAAGTGGGCCACCTGCTGTCCACTGGAAACACGTGGACATCCTCTGGTAGGACAGATTTGAGCTGTTTCAGCAATAGCTGCCCTGGTTATCCTACCAAGCCATTAACCTTTCCCTGCCCTCCCTGTGTTCTGGGTTAAAGTCAGACCCCAGAAGTGGCATAGACATGGCAAAACAAAGAACACAATTTATGAAGTAGAAATCACCCTGAGTATTAATTCACCCAAAAACTTTCTCATCTCTATTAGTAAACCAGAGTAGTAAATGTGATAAATATTCTGATATAAATAAGGCTATACAAGTCCATATCTAAATTATTTTAGAATTTTTAAATTGTCTTCGCTTCTCTCTCTCTCTTCCTTAGATATATAATATACAATGCATGATATATATTTTATATATCTTAAGTATATCCAGACTGGGAATCTTTATTTCTGAGCATACTCTCACTCATCCATAGTTTCAATCAGGGAGTTGGACTAAGTGGTTGTTAAGGCTCGGAGATAACAGGTAGGATCTTGTATTCAGCCTAAGGGCAACTATATCTTTTGTTTCGCAAGCACTGTTGGTTGGCAACAGAACATTCAAATTAAAGGCAGAACACACCCTGTCTCTTAAAAACATCAAAATGAGCAATAGAGTATGCTCTCGGTCAGTGTTTTCTTAAATCTTGATAATTTTGGATTCTTTTTTCTCTTTGTGGCTTCTAAAAATATATAAATATTTTTATCAAGAAAGCCAATGAAAATATGTTTATCCAACAGAAATATAAAACTCACTATGAGACATGTATGCACAGAGAGATGATAATGCCAACCACCCCTTGTTTACTATTTCACTTCTGGCTATCTTCTCCAGAGCTTGTCTGCACTTGCTGACTACACTTACAGGGGCTGGTCCATTTCTTAGAGTATTCACTTCTTCTCATATTGCTTTAAGAAAAAATCAGTAGAATTCTAGTTATATTTTTTATTCTAGGTAATGCACAACTTTGTTTCCTTTTCCCAAATTTATATAAACCACAGCCATCTCCAAATAGAAGAGAAGGAAGAGGTAGAGTACCTACTACAGAGAAAACTCCCATGGGACCCTAAGGTAAACTTAACACCTTTTTATTGTGTTAGTAATCATGCTCATTCGGATTGCTCATTCTCTCAGGCATGAGGGAATGAACACATTACAAATCTTCAGAGCTTGCAGTTCAGATTCTGAGGTTGCCCATGGAAGAGAAAATAATTTATTTCATCAGCTATACTGATTTCTGCTGCACAAACATCTTTCATGCAATTTGGTGATGCCTCCTGGTATGTTTTTAACCAGAGAGGAATCTTCTTCCATTTTCCTACCTTGGAGAAATAATCTGGCAATCAGTGTCTCTGAGCTAATGGAGGAAAGGGTTAGGGTCTTACCATTCAGAATGTAGACATTTATTTGCAACCCCAAAGATTACAAAACATTATTTTCATTAACATGTGAAGAGAAACATCACTCTTATTTTCATTTATTCAGTCAATATAGATTTTCTGGAATACCTATAGACATTTGGTGAGGAGTTGAAAATGCAATGTTGAACAAGGCAGACTGTTCCTATGGAGCTTACCTCCTTACCGGATGGGTTCTCTCATCTGGTGTCATTATTGAGCATCTATCACATATCAGACAATGTTCTCAGTGCTGGGACACAGCAATAAACTAGATAAAAAGTAAACAAAAAATTGTGTAATTTCAGAAATTGCTATAAAGAAGGTGAAACACAGGCAGTTAATCTAAAGTGATGGCAGGTGATTTTTTTAGTAGATGGACCACAGAAGTGATATTTTATCAAAGAGCTGGTTGATTAAAACTATGTTGTGAGCTGATTCTGGGGGGTGAGCACATAATGCAATATATACACAATGTAATGTAGAATTGTACACCTGGAACCTATGTAATTGATATCAATTAATGTCACCCAATAAGCTTAAAAACAAACAAACAAATAAAAACAAACAACTATAAGTCAATCTTTAGAAAGGGCATCCTAGGCAGATAGAACACAACATATAAGGCCTTGAACAAAGCAGCACAGCTTTCTGATTGCTTTAAATCCTGACTACACTTTTAAGCTCATTAAACAATTTCCAACTTTCTATGTTGAAATTTAAAACAACTTGCCATTAGATACATAATACACAGTCAAAATTAATCCATGGTTTGTACACTAAGTTTGAAGTTTATGCAGCTTCACATCTCATGTTTTTCTGTTTGTTATTTTAGATTTGTATGTTTCATGCCCAAAACCCCCAGAAGAAATACAAATCATTCAAATATGGCAATAATCTATCATTTTTTTCTTGGAGACAAATGTCCTAGAGTCTTCTGTCCTCTTCTGATCTGAATAGTTGCTGTCTAGGCTGGACACTCAACTATCACACTGATTCTTCCTTTCACCAGCATCCTGAGCATGGTCTTCCCACCCGTGTTGGATCTCCTGATTTCTGATCCCATGTCATTCTCTTTTTTGGAGTAGTTCTCATTTTAATGAATAACATCCTCTACTAGATTACTATGAAAGGATACACGAGAGAGAAAAACTGAGATATTGAATATCTGAAGATGTCTATACTCTATCCTTATACTTACTAAACTTACAGTTTGGGAAGAAGAAGGATTCGAGGTTAGCAGTCATACTCGGAGTATTTCAAAGGCATTTCTCCTCTGGTTTCTAGTTATCAGGGTTGTTGAGAAGCTTTATGATATTTATAGTTAAGAACATGCTATGAAAAGCTGAATAGAAGTTCAATGTGCATGGATAGACTTATAAACTTACAAACTTTGTTACAGGGTAATCTATTTAGGAAGATAAGTTTGAGTACTCCTGACTCTCACTATACATCTTTGGTGGGGAGAGATGTGGTTGGCAAGTTTTTTCCAGAGAGAAATCTTCTTCCATTTTTCTACCTTGGGGAAATCATCTTGGCAGTCAATATTGCTGAGCTAATGGAGAAAAAGGGTTAGGGTCTTATCACTCAGAATACAGCCATTTAACCCCCACTTTCAGCAGGAGAGTATTGGGGGCTCAAGTTCAGAGTCTCTGTGGTTGAACCTTTCCAGAGAGTAACTTACAATCTTTTTCTTTTCTTTTCTTATTTTTTTATTGTTTTTGACAGATATATATATATATATATATATATATATATATATATATATATATATATATATACACACACACACACAGAGAGACAGAGAGAGAACTGAGCTGGGACACTCCCCAGTTCAGCACATGGGTCCGCATAGGCCAGGGCCATGATTCGATCCTGGGTCCCCGGCACTGCAAAGTGAGTGCTTAACCCGCTGAGCCATCCAGGCTTCCCCTCTTTTTTTTTAAATGATTTATTTTATTGCTTTTGACAGAGAGAGAGAGTAGGGGGCAGAGATAGAGACAGCAAGAGATACCAAGAGAAGGTAGAAGGTCCAGAGCTGTCTCCATAGTTGCATGTCATTAGTTTTTGACATAGATTCATTTTACACAGGTGGGGGCAGAGCTGTACAAGGCAAGAACTTGGGCCAGGTGTCCTCCCACATGGGAGGCATACCCACCAGAGCTGGGTGGCCAAAGTGAGGGGCTTCCACATGGAAAGCTTGCCTCAGCAGGAACCAAAATGGGGCCCCCCACATGGGAAGCACACCACAGTTCATCATATGGGTCCACACAGGCCAAGGCTGGGACTCAATCCTCAGACCCCAGGGATGCGAAGCAAGCACTCAACCCACTGAGCCATCCTGGCTTCCCCTCTAATCTTTTTCTTGGGTAAAGGAGGGGAGTGACATCCATCAGCTGTGCAAGGTCTGGAAGATGGAAATTTAACGACTTGAGAATATTGACTATTATCTTTGTTTTCCTCTCCATTTGCAATTATCTCTAATCTTTGAGGCCTTTGGGTTTTTGAGGCAATGAATCCATCTACTTCTGATTTCTGAAGCCTGCTAATTCAAGTATCACCTCTTCGCCTGATGTTGACATTCCAAAACATAGTTGTAATTGTCTGTATATTCTCTACCTTATATCCTTGAACATTAATAGTTGTTTTTATTTCATTAGGTTGATTTGAGGGTATATTTAACTGCAGTATTTAACTACAAACTCTTCTCAGTTGTTTACCCCCACAATTCAATTCCTTTCCACTGAGAATTTCTGATAAAGAGAATTATCTTCATCTCATCACAACTCATTTTGTCATTGTGCAAATAAAGTGGAAGTTATGAAAAGAAAAGTGGTAATACTAGAGATGAGAAACCTAGGTTTCAAAAACTTATTACATTTGAGATAGAGATGGAAACTGTTAGGCCATTAGCTGTATTACTTTAGATTCAATTTGATGTTTATTAAATTTAAGCCAGTTGAATATCTCAACAGTTATAAGGTACAAGAACAAAATAAAAGGGTGTGTTTAAAATGCTGAAAATATATTTCCAAAAATGGCATTTCATAGGTAAAGTGTAATTAAAATTTTGTAATGGAACTCTTTCTATAACATATAAGCCTATCACTAGCCTTTAGGGAATTTGAGTTTCAGAAAACTCCAGTAATATAAGCACAGAGCTATAGAACTACACAAACAATTTTTTTAGGTCACCATATTAAATTTAAGAAATATAAGAAATAAATAACTACTCAAGTAGAAAACCTATAAAGTATTTTATTAACTCCAAGTTCTTTGATATTTTCTAGAACTCTCTTGACTTAGTTTTTTCATCTATACTATGACTCCTCTTTATCAAAACTTGTTTGTATTTTCAAAAAATTATTATTCATGTTATACCTCTGAAAACACAAATCAATGCTTTACCTCTTGCCTTTTTAAAAAAAATAATGTGTTTGGGCAGATAGAAAATATTTGAAGAAACAAGAAACCAATGTGGTAGAATAAAGAGAATTAAATATTAAAGATTGAACACAAATATGTATACTCTTTGCCAAAAATCCCACTAAATAAAAAAATTTTGAATGACAATCTTAGAAACCAGAAGATACTGGAACAATATATTTAAAATTCAAAATAAATTTCTAATTTAGAATTCTATATCTAGTCATACAATTAAATATGAGAATAAAATTAAGACATTTTCATATATGTTGAGTCAATTACTTCCAATGCAACCTTTCTCAGAAACTGCTCTCTCAAAACAAAGGAATAAATAAAGAAGGCAGAAATAATGGGCTTGGAAAACAAAAATTCAACAAAGAAGCAGAAAATTCCAAGACTGGAAGGTGAAGGTAGTCCTAAAAGTAATCTGATACAGATATCAGCCAGATCAAACTGGAGTGAAGAAAGAACACCCCAGGAGGAAAACTAAAAAGACAAAATCAAAAGAACTAACAGACAAAAACCTGAGTAAACGATTACCTCAGTTTTCAGAGTTCTATGAAAGTATTGGAAAAGACTTAAAGAAAAAGTATATAGAAATCTAAGCAATGAGACAACTGTTAACTAACTTCAAGAGAAATGAAAATTTATATACAAGGGAAAAGTGATCAGAGTATGCTATGTGGTTCAGTATGACCAATACATACAGTTAGAATAATGTAAGCACTGAATTTTCATCTTGCCAGAAATTATTGGATAGCTGAATTGGGAGGATGAATTGAGAGAGAAATGTCTGTATGAAATAGGAATTTTACATTTGTTAGTTTTAAAAGGAACTAAATGATGTCCTATTTTCCATTTAAAAAAATTTAATAGTTATATGTCAATGTTTAAACTAAAGAGTACATTTAAAATTTTGGAAGAAATCCCAGAAGAAGTAGAATTAAAAGTAGGTTGCTTCTGGTAGGCAGGAATCTGGGCCGGATTCGGGCATAAAATTTTTTTCCTAAATACTCTGTCACATTGACATTTCAAAGCATACGGATTTTTTTTTAAATGAGGCATCAGAAGTTGAGTTACTTAGATTTAAATCTTTGCCCTGGTCTGGTTGCCAAACCCCATGAACTATAACCCCAAAATTCCAGGGCAGTTTTTAAAATAAAATAAGAAATCACCGGTGGATGCTGGGATAGCTCAGTAGGTTGAGTGCTTGCCTTGCAATTGCCAACTCCAGAGTTCAATTCCCAGCCCCCACCTGTGCAAACCTATATGCTGAACGGTGGTGCAAGTGGTAACTGCCAACTCTGGCAGTGAAGTTTCTCACCTCCCACGTGGGAGGATCCAAGTTGGGTTCCCACCTTGTACAGCCCCACATCCACCTGTGTGGAATGAAACCATGTCACAACTAATGATGTACAACTCTGGAGACT
>PVKE010046743.1:0-12161 GCA_004027555.1 Craseonycteris thonglongyai | reverse complement strand
AAGCCCTTTCTGAACCCCAGAACTCTGTGACAGGATAGGACGTGATGTGTTTTAATTTTTAGTTATGGAGATTTTCCAATTTACCTAACAGTATGGAATAGTAAAAAGAACCTCCACCACCAGGTTCAGTGACACACGTTCTGCCATCTTGCTTGTTGTGCACACACGCGCGCGCGCGCACACACACACACACACACACACCCTGTGTCGTTAGTGGGCGTTACTTTAGCATTGTCCAAGAGGTCTTACTACATGGGAACATTTTCTTGCTGAGATAAGGACATTGTACGGATCTGCAAGGTCATCACACACTAACAGGAGTAACACGAATCCCGTGCAGGACTGAGTAGGGCTCCTGCTGGCCCGTGTTCACATCTCTCCCGCGGTCTCAGGTGCTTCGTTCCAGTCAAGACGGACGCGGGGCCGGGCGCCTTTGGCTCCGGCCCGTCTGTGCTGAGCACTGACGTGTTGAGGAACGGGTCGGTGGACAGGGGACAGACTTCCCGGGTGTGACCCGCTCGTGGAGGGTCGGATGGACGCAGCAGGGATCTCCATGCCCCCCTCTTCCTGCCCAAGAGGCTGATGCTCAGACCACCCTCTCCCCTTCCACCTCCCTCAGAAGCCACCGCAGACGAACGCTCAAGGGAAGGGGGCTGACAGGGTCTCAAGCAGACCCCAAAGAGTCACCCACAGGGTTCCTGCGGCTGTCACAGGGGCCTGGCCCGAGCCAGGCAGCGCCTCTCCCTCCAGCCAGGCCGGCCCGCAGGTAACTGGGGGGCCTGGCCAGGGTCGGGGTGAGAACCCAGGGGGTCCCCTGGGCCTGACACTGTCATGAAAGAAGCTAGCGTTTCCTGCTTCCTTTTCCTGAGCAAATTTAGTCTTGAGATCCTTACTCAGGACGGTGCCCTTTGGATGCTAGGGGTCCCGAAGGGTCTAATAGGTGGGGGACGTGTGGTCACCCCGTGCTGCTCCTGCCGTCTCTGCAGCCTGCTCACTCCTGTTGATGACCGTCCCACTCCCAGGTCCTCAGGACCTGCTCCCCAGGAACACGAGGGTTAAACGAGGGCTCCCAGTGCAGCCCTGGGGCCCTTGGCCACATGGGTTGGCCCAACCAGGAGGACAGGAAGGGGAGCGGCAGGCCCTGTGATGGAGGGGTTACAGCCTGTGTCCCCACCTACTACACACCCTAACAAAACTGCCGAACTCCACAGCAAGCCAGGGTGCCACCGTGCGGACACGAAGTCAGGGCTCCAACGACCATGGTCACACAGGCTCTGGGCGGCTGAAAACTGACAGACTGTAAGAGGTGACAACAGGCCAAACACGATACAGCAGCTACACTTGACAACGCACTTTAAAAACTGTGCGGATATTACAAAACATAAATATTTTTCTGCATACGCTTACTGGCTGGCTTGCACAATACTTCCATTATAATTATGGGACAGACACAAAATGAAAAGAATATTTTTAACAAAGTGCTCGCACGACACAGCTGTACCCATTCTTAACGACGCATTAACGTCTCTTCCAAAGAGAACTGTACTTTTGTTTGCTTCGTTTGCCGAAGGTCAGCACGCTGGGAAGCGATTGTCATCGCTGCACAGACCTTTCTACATCGTTTCCTTGTATTGTTCTAAGCCCTCTAGTGCGCAGATGAGTCCATTGGTATGCAGATTGTCCATCATTAAACCCGTCTGACAATCAGCGTTGTCACTGGTTTAGTGCTGGGACTTCAGCGTCTGCAAACGCCACTTGAATGCTCTGCGCTGCAGCAAGGGGGAGATGGCCCGGCTCGGCCGTCCTTGGGGTTCTGTCCCCGCTCCGGTCAGCCTGCCACTACCTGGGGCTGGAGCAAGAGGCTGACCCTGACCTTGAGTGAGGAGGCTGGACCAGTACACCCCAGCTCTGAGCGAGCAGAGCGGGATGAGCCCTTAGGGCAGGGGCTGTGGAGGGGAAACCAGCACTCATTACACGGCTCCCCGCCCAGCAGTGTGTGGTCACTCGGGCCAGTGAGGCCCCGGAAGGCCTGAGGGCGGGAGTCTAGGGGTCCCACGGAGGACTGACGTCGGGGCCCCGTGAGACCCTGCTGCTCGTTGTAAACGGGACTCATGGGGTCACTCTGCTGATGAAAGAGGAGAAAGCGGTGTGGCCCGTCCCTCTGAGTGCCCATCCCAACTAGAGACCCCCAAGTGCAGCAGCATTGCCCACTTTCTCCACGTGGCCACATCACGATCCTGAGCTTTCGGGTACTCATTGTCAGAACCATTCAGAAAAGAGGCAGAGTGTGCTTTTTACAAGAGGACGTGTGTGCTCCCTTCAGAGCCCTTGAGCAGATGCTGTTGTCCTTGGAGCCGGCACCGTTTTTCTTTTTCCCAAGAAACCACCAGTGAGCGCTGCCAGGAGTGCAGGTGCCCGCTCAGTGCACAGGGCAGAGGAGTCCCCCATCCTCACAGCCGCCTCCCGCCACTTTCCAGACAAGAACCCTGTCCCGGGAACGCCTTGCAAGGTGTTGCTCCCTAGAGCAGGCTGAAGGGCAACGCAGAACCGAATCTACCGAGAGAGAAGTCAGAACAGTGAACATGGTTAAACTATTCGGGTTTTCATTTCTCCCCAGATCCAACTCCTGAAATGCCGCCCACAGCAAAAACTCAGGAGGATATGCCTTCAGTATTTGGTAAGGAGCCTCCTCAGGGCAAGCCTCTGGTCTGTTGGGAGAGGGTGGGTGATTATCCTTGGGTGTTTCCCAAGGAACCTGGTACAAGTTGCACAAGACGGGGGGAAGTGATTTGGTTTAGGGCTAGAATTATGTTCTCATGGCCCATAGCTTTAGTGCTTACATCTAAGAGTCAAATGCCCAAGAAATTTAAAAAGATGTAGAATTGTAAGCCATTAGACCTAAGAAGGGCCTTGCAGCCTTAGTTAGCAATGCCTTGTTCAAGCTGCCCAGTGTCCAGCAGGTTGGGAAT
The DNA here is from genome assembly GCA_004027555.1 of Craseonycteris thonglongyai. NCBI lineage: Eukaryota > Metazoa > Chordata > Mammalia > Chiroptera > Craseonycteridae > Craseonycteris > Craseonycteris thonglongyai. Next base: position 9,192 of record PVKE010046743.1, on the reverse strand, counting down.
CAGCGATTTAATTCAGGGCTGTCCAAAAAACATGCAACTTGAGCCATAGATGTCTTAACTTTTTAAGTAGCCTTAGTTTTAAAAACTAAAACAGGTGAAATTAATCTTACAATATTTTATTTAATGTTATTTCCATATGTAACAAATATAAAGTTATTAAAGAGATAGTCTTTTTATCTCACTGAGTTGTCAACATCCAGTGTGTACTCTACACCCACAGGACATCCCAGTTGGAGCAGCCACGTACCCGGTGAGTTTCCGTGACCAGAGACACAATGCCCACAATTCGGGTCCAACCCTCAATTTTGCATTTAGGGGTAACTGAAGCCTTGGGGAGTCCCTGAGCAGGAAGCTGGGACTCTGAGCACAGAATTCTGACCCCCAGCTCATGTCAGGACATCTCTACCCACAGGGGGTCAGGAGTAAGGACACGAGGTCGCCCAGGGCGTGAGAGGGAGCCCAGGGACATGTGACACTGACACTGCTTGTTCCTGAATGCAGACGCCTGCTGCGTAATGCAGACGCCTGCTGCGTGAAGCAGACACCTCCTCAGGAAAGCCTCTGTCAAGAGGTTGGGCTTTGCTGTAGGAAAGGCCCCCAAAAAATCCTGACTGCTAGGTAGATAGGTGAGAGAGAGAGAATGTGAATGAGCAAGTGAATGAATAAATGAATGACTGTTCCCAGTTCATGCTGGGGCTACCACCATCCATGTGTCTGAGCAATTCCTGTCTCAGAAGACATGGATTCAATGCCTGCAGGTGTCTTAATCTCCCTGAACCAGATCTGAGCTGTGAAATTAAATGGGTGACAGCTCTGTGCGAGGTTCCTGGCTTGGAGAGAACTTGGTTCCACAGAAGGCCCGCTTAGAGGTGTGAGTCTCAGCAGAGTTAGGCACCTTTAAGAATGCTGGTGTTGGTTAGGTAACATATTCAGGAGCTCAAAGCCAACCTGTTAGTCAAACAAACTGCCCAGGCCAGACCGAAGCTTCAGATCAACAAGTGGCTGAGATGAGAACCGTCTGTGGAGAATTCTAGTCCTGACAGCAGCAACCCCTCCATCCAAAGCACCCACCACCCAAGTCCCAACAACCTTTGGAAAAGGGTCACAAACAGGAGTCACTGGGGTTTCTGATGATTTTCTGAGGCTCAGCAAACTCACCGTGGGGTGGGGGGTACCTGCAGCTCCTGTCCTACCCGCCCCGGGAAGCTTTAAGAGTGAGAAATCCGTATCCCTGGAAATTAATGAAAACGGCCCACGCGTTGATTCAGAGCTCACTGTGGCAGGCGGGAGGAGAGAGCTCATAGTGGGAAAGGTGGGTGGCTGAGGGGTGTCCTAGGAAAGGTGCTGACCCAGGGGACATGTCAGGAGTGACTTGGTGGAGGTGCTGGCCAGAGGACAGTGGAGCAGCTCACCAAAACTGAGTTCCACGTAACAGGTTGGGGGAGCACATTTCCGATGTCTAGTTCTGAGTTGGAAGCAGAGACAAATGTTGGGGAAGCTGCAGTTACTGATTACATCCCCCAACAGGTGGTGGTTTGACTTCCAAGATTGCTGCCGGAGATGCTGGCCAACGTCCCACAGCAGGGTTGTAGATGGCAGGCCAGCGGCCTGGGCTGGGCACGGAGACGGCCGGCCAGAGTTCTGTTTGTATATAGGTCTGGTCACTGTCCTTTTGTGTAGTCAATCATATTCCTCAAAAACAAAAAGAAACGAAAAGAAAATGTAACCCTATGAAATCACACGTGGTTTAAATACCCAGAGCCCTTCCACCTGTACAATCTGTTCAGTTCCCTCTCTCCCTCACCACTTTCCTAGCACAGTTCCGAGTAGACAGGCATCATTTTTGGAGGCATGTTGATACTTTCAGGGGCAGCTTTTGGGTTTCAGTTGCTGACATTTGGGGCCCCCTTCTGCCCCAGCCCTGAAGGGGGTGCATGAAGTCAGTTGGCTTCAGGCCTCTTTGGCCAGATAACTGTCACTGTCCACAAGCAGGGAGGGGGCCTTGTTGCAGCTGAGCTGTCACAGCTGAGCCATCAGAGCCTGCTCCAAGGACCTCTCAGGATGTCTGCAGCTCATGGCTTCAGTGTCCCCAGGAGGCCACCTCCAGCTTCCTACCCAGGGCAGCCTGACTCCAGGGCATCCACTTCTTGCTTTAGTCAGCCAAGCTCCTGCCCCTGCCTGCCTTGCCCTGTGCCCCACCTTCTCTGTCCCCAGCCCCTGGCGGGCTCTCTGCTACAGCTGAAGCCCTGTGCACGGTCACAGCTGCAGAGTCCTGCCCCTCACACCCAGCTGGTTTACTCTGGATAGAGAACAGGGACCAGGGCTGGGTCCTCCTTGACCCTCTAGCACCTGGACAGTTTCTGGTACACAGCAGATGCTCAATAAATGCGTGTGGTTCCCACAAATATCCACTCTTCTCTGACCCAAAGTCTAACTGGACACCATGGTCTTTTAGGGACCTAAAATCGGTTCCTCTATACAGTGGCCGACACAGAAAAGCGTCCGTGATCTGCTCCAGGTGGAAGCAGGTGTAGCCAGGGCGGCTGCACCAGCTAAGAATGCGGCTGGCCGGTGGGCAGCGCTGGGTGACAGGGACTCAACGACACAGAGATACTGTTTCTGTGTCCCCAGCAGCTCAGTGACTGACATAGGCCATGTCCCCAAGGTCACCCTGGCCATCCCTGGAGCTTGTGCCCCTTGGTCAGGGATGAGGTCTCAGCTCCAGACGTCACAGCCACTCCCAGGTCGGAGACGTGGGTGCAGGTCCAGACGCCATTTCCCTTTTATCAGGAGGAGCCAAGTTCTTCCTACAGCTCATGGACTCCTGCTTACCTCTGCATGTCCTGTAGCCCCCCAGCTGCAGGGGTATCACAGCGCCCCACTGGGGTGCACGCGTCACTCAGGCCAAGTCCAGGCTCTGTGGGGGAGGAAGGAGGAGAGTGTGGCCTCTGAGGAGGACTGCGGCAGAACAGTGGGGGAGTGTTTCCCTGTATATGTTGGTGAAATCCTTGTTTTCAGTGGTATTTTAGGTTCTGCACTTTTATGTGTATATTCCACGTGAGTGGGAACTAGGGTAAGCAGCCATCTGCTTTGCCTGGTACTGCAGAGTTCCCAGGATGTGGGACTTCCATACTAAACCAGGCTGGGTTGGTTGCTGCTGCTGGGCTCCAGTCATCTCAGACCCAGTGGACTGACTGGTCAACGTGAAGCTTGTGTTGCAAAGATAATGGACTGACTTTTGCCATTTATTTATTTAGCCTCCACCACAGTCCAGGAGTGTTAGTGCTTCCTGCATACACTGATTTATCTGAACCTCATAAAAATCTCAATGAAATACAGACCCCCTTTTACAGATGAGAAAAACTGAGAGTCAGGGAGAAACTTGTCAAGATCACATTCTGGTGAAAGTGGAACCAGAATGTAGGCGGGGTCTGTCCAACACAAGGCCCTGGACTGTTATATCATAATCTTCCTAGGAGCGGTCAGAAGGATATAAAGGAAGAAGACAATGCCACATGATGTAGAATTCAGGGAGCACATTTGTGCATATATGGTGCCAGCTCGGGGAAGGTCTCAGAGACAGAGGACAGAGTGACAACAGGGGCAGGAAGGGGGATTATGCCTACACCCATGCCAGGTTTTCCAGCCTCGTATTTTGGGGGGCAATGTTTACTGTCTGGGGTATCTGGATGGTCTCAGGTTTTCAGAAATTAGAGAGGCAGTGGTGTCCCCACCTCAGACGAGATTCTATAGAAAGCCAGCTCCTGGATCCATGGAGCCCCTGCGTTCCTGTTTCCAGTCACTGCATCCACAGACAGAGCTAGGTCTGCACAGAGCAAAAGGGGTGGGTCCTGCATTGCTGCTTTAACACCTCCTGTGTGCTTTTCCCAAGATGAAATTCTAGTCCAAGAGATGTTGGAACCGAAAAAGTCATCAGGGGCTGGAATGTACATGACAGCAGCAACATTATCAACAAGATTATTCAAGGGAAAAAGCAAGTACACATTTTGAAACTCATAATTGCATGTATTCCTACAGGGTCTGTGGTATTAAATACACAATCCCATCATTTTAGCATTTTTTTTAAAGATCTGTTTATTGTTTTTCACAGAGAGTGAGAGAGAGAGAGAGAGAGAGAGAGAGAGAGAGAGAGAGAGAGAGAGAGAGAGATACAGAGCCAGAGCCAGAGAGAAGGGGGAGGGCCCAGAACAGTCTCCATAGTTGTACATCATTGGTTTTTCCACATAGTTTCATTCCACAGGTGGGCACGGGGCTGCACAGGGCAGGAACTGGGCCGGGGTCTCCCCCCGGTGAGAACTGAACTGGGGGCACTCCCCAGTTCAGCACATGGGTCTGCACGGGCCGGGGCCGGGATTTGATCCTCAGTCCCCGGGGCTGCAAAGTGAGCACCTAACCCACTGAGCCATCCCAGCTTTCCCCAGATTTTAGCATTTTTAAAGTCAGCTACTTCTGGGGCAGAAGCCAGTGGAGATGTGAAAGAAGCAGTTATCCCAAACTGGTTCCATAACCTGCCTGAGACCAGGAAGGTCAAACCTAGACTAGCAGAGACAAGTTCTCTTTATTTTAGGGTGGTCTTTGGGGTATGTGTGCAAGCAAACTCTTGCACTTGGAATGCAAATGGGGCTCAGGCACTGCAGAAATTTGGGGCACAGGAAAATAGGATCATACAACCAGCCAGCACGTGTGATGCTCACTTAAGCATCTGAAAGAGCAGGGCACTTACCATGACTCCAATAGTCAGGGAATCAAACTAAGGTCTGAAAAAGGACTTGCAAAGACCACACTGAGAGTAGTGAATAAAATAAAGAACGTCCTTTCCCACAGTGCAGCTTCAAGTTGTTCAAAAAGTACACACATTCATAAAGTAGCGCACTAAGAACCAAGACAGAATATTCGGTTGGCACCTGCTGAGGAGAGAGCCGGGTGCCACAAATCTACAAGCAGTGCATGAAAATGCATAAAGCAGCAGGGAAGGGCAGCATTTTCTTGAAACTTCACATCCAGATGTAAATTCCAATTCCTTGCATTAGCTCAGCCCACATCTGCAGAGACCCAAACTGCTGGGTTCAAAGCCATCAGATGATGCCTGACTCTGTTTACATGTTAACTTCCCAATGCACATTTGCAGTAGAACTTGAAAACTCTATTAGCATTCCATCCTAATGTTTTAAAATAAACTATGGATTATAATGCTCATAAGTGTGTAATCAAAAAAGCATTTCTTCATTTTTTCCATGTTCTTCATCAAAGATGCCGGCATTGATGAGAATGATCAAGTTGGTGGTCCTGAGGGTGATCATGAACTATCGGATAATTCACGGTTCGCTCTTGGCAGTGAGGACAAATATGTCAATAATGGTAACTGCTACCTGGCAATGCCCCTGCCTGAGTCCGGAGCATAGCGGGGAGCACAGCAGGCCAGACAGGGGCAGGTGGACACAGGGGCAGGTGGAGACAGCGCCTTGCTGAGGACAGCACCTGGCTGGAGAGCAGGCTGCTTCACCGGGGTTAGGCGACTGCCTGTCTCTGTCGAGGCTGAGGGACCGCCAGCCCCCCACCCCTGCCCGTGGGTCTCACCCTGGAAAACTAGACCTGGAGGAGCTGCAGAAATGTTGTCCCTGTAGGCAGGTGGACGTCAGAAGGGCAAGAAAGTAGCTGTCACAGTACCCATCCCTTCACAAGCTCTCAGTTGTCATTGCTTCTCCCCTGGGGTGGGCGGGGTAACAAGAGACCACAGTGTCCTCCCGAGATACCCTCTGGAGTGGAGCAAAGTGTCCATCCAACAGATGAGTTTGCTAAAACAAAAACCAGTGTCATTGTTTCATGTCTAGATTATCCTAAACTTGCCTTGGGAGCTCCTTCCACCTTGTTCTTCTGTCCTTGAACATGCCCCACCCCTCCTGAGCACTGCCCAAGGGCCTCGCACACTTTCCCTGACCAGACCTAGAATCTGGTTCCTTTTATGGAAGAACTGAACTTACAAGCCAAGAACTGAGTGCTGAGTAAATTCAGTAGAATGTCATTGCTTCCAGGCTCTCTCAGCAGACTGTGCTGGGAAATTATGAACACACAGACATGCACACAAACACACACACAGACACAGGCACAGACTCACACAGATACAGACACAGAGAGACACCTACACAGGACAGACACAGCTCCACACACAGACCCACACACCAATGTGCGTGCACACACAGAGACACGCACAGATGCAAACAGAGACACAGGCCTATGTGTGAACATTCACACACACACATTTCTGTGTTGAACTCTCTGCTTCTCTCCCCTCCTCCTTTTCTGTACTACAACCACTTGATACCTTTGATTCCACTCCAACATCACAGCTATTTACATAACTGTCCAAAACACATTTTCCAATAAAACTTGACAATAATATTAGCATTTCAAATTAACCTATTAAAATAAAGTAGGAGCCAGAATGTTTCTAAGTGTAATCAAGAGGATGTCCCTCTGTTGTTTCCATATTCTTCGTCAAAGAGCCCAGTGCTGATGACAGTTACCAAGTCGGTGGTCCTGAGGGTTACCGTGGATCACATCTTCCTTTCAGCAGACAGGACAGGATTTCCAAAACCGGTAAATGCGCTCTGCTAATCGCCCCTGCCTGCATTTCTCCCAAAGTGGGAGAGAGAGAGGGCGTGAGGATCTGCTATCCCCACAGTCTCCCCAGGGGTGGGTTGTCATCGTGTTAAAACTGTCACCAATCTTATGGGTGAGGAGTGGTATTCCAGTGGTGTTTTCATTTGCAATTCTCTGTTTAAGGGATTTTATGTCATTTTTGTGAACTGTTCATGTTATTTTCTCATTTTTCTACGAGGTTTTTGGTCTTTTATTCTCAGTCTCTGAGGACTTCATTTGTTGAATATTGCACCTTTGAGAACATATGTGATAAATATTCTTTTGAGTTTGTCAATTGTCCTTTGACAATGATTATGATCTTTTCATGCAAAAAAAATTCAATTTTTATGTAGTCAAAATTATCCATCATTAATTGCCTTTAGCTTTTGAGCCATAGCTACAAAATTTCCCTATACTGCCGCTAAAGAGGAGTTTGTCGTGTTTTCTCTACTGTTTACATGACTTCATGTGTTCTATAACATGGAGATCCTACTGTTCGGAGTTCTAACTCGGTATGGTACAGGTGTGTTTCCAATATTGTCTTTTTACACATGGCTACCCAGTCCATCCCAGCACCATTTATTTAAAAAGTCCACCTTTGCCCCCATGATATGAAATGCCACACTTATTTTAAAGTAAATTTCTAAATGTATGCATAGCTAGTTAAAAAGAAGTGGGTTACCGTATTTTCCAGCATATAAGACGACCGGGCGTATAAGATGACCCTCTAATTTTACAGTTAAAACATAAGACGACCGGGCGTATAAGACGACCCCCTAATTTTACAGTTAAAACATAGGTTTAGGCCTATATTCGCTGTATAAGACTACCCCCCACTTCCAAGGCTGTAGTCTTATACAGCGAATATAGGTCTAAACCTATGTTTTAACTGTAAAATTAGGGGGTCGTCTTATATGCCCGGTCGTCTTATACGCCGGAAAATACGGTATGCATCCTATCTCACTGCTCTGTTTGCCTATTAATGTGTCAGAACCACATGTTTCACCTAAAGTATATTTTAACCTCTGGAAAGCTAGTACCCCTTTTAGGTTTTTTTTTTCAGTATTTTCTTTCTAATTATTCTTGCATGTCTTTGATCAACATGTCTAAGTTCTGTTTTTAAACTTGTATTTTTAGTGGGATAGCACTACATTTCTAAAATAACTTAGGAAGAATGATGTCTTTATAATATTGAGTTATTTTATCCAAGAAAAGGGAATGTCTTTCCACTTGCTCAAGTCTACTTTTATGTCTTTCAGGAGACTTAAACATTTTCATGTTACGGTATATATTTCTTGTTAAGTTTACTCTTAAAAAAAAAAAATTGTTGTTTGAGAGAAGGTGTGTGTGTGAGAGAGAGAAGGAGGGAAGGCCCAGAGCAGTCTCCATAGTTGTACATCATTAGTTGTGACATAGTTCCATTCCACGTAGGTGGATATGGGGCCACACAGGGATAGAACTGAGCCTGGGGCCTCTTGAATGGGAGTCGAGAACCTTCAACACCAGGGCTCAGTGGTTACCAGTTGTGCTGCAAATTCAGCATATGGTGCTGAGCAGGCTGGGGCTGGGGATCAAACTTTGGACCTCGCAATTGTGAGGCAAGTGCTCAACTGTTGAGCTATTGTAGCATCCCCCTAAGCTTATTCTTAAGTATTCAATCTTCTCTGGTACTATATAAATGGGATCATGTCTATCATTATGTAATTTAAGTGCTGTTTTTATTTGTGTACGTGAATACTACCGTACTGTAGGTGAATACTGTAGGTTAATATTTTTAATCTGCTCATTGAATTCTCTCATTGCTTGAGTTTGTTTTACCATGATTTCATAGGGTTTTCCAGATAAACTATATTATTACCTACAAACAGAATTTTCTTTTTATTTACCAATGCTTATACATCTAATTTCTTTTATCTAATAGCAATAGTTAATGTAACTAGGATAATAGTTTTAATTTTTATTAAAATATGGATAACATACAATATTATATTAGTTTCAGGTGTATACCATAGTTATTCAATAATTATATACCTAAAGAAGTTATCACCATGAATAGCTCAACAACCATCTGACACCATACTATGCTATCATAATATTATTGATTATATTCCTTATGTTGTATATTATATCCCCATGACTTATTTATTTTATTTTATTTTATTTTTTAATTATATTTTATTGTTAAATTTAATGGGGTGACATTAGTTGGTAACAGTTAGGTAGTTTCCAGAAGTACAAGTCCACATCACATCACCCATGCATCGCATTATGTGCCCACCTCCCAGAATCAGCTCCCCCCACACCACCACCATATATCTGGCGCCCACTCCCACCTCCCCCCACAACTCTCCCTCCCTGCTTCTCCCCCTTCTCCAGGTAACCACCAAACTATTGAGTGTGTCCATAATGCTGGTGCCCTCTCGCCCCTCCTCCCTCTCCCCCTTCCCCCTCCTCCCCTTCCCTCAGGCAATCACCAAGCTATTGAGTGTGTCCATAGGTCTCTGTGTCTTTGTAACTTTCAGTTTTATATTC
>PVKE010046742.1:0-12157 GCA_004027555.1 Craseonycteris thonglongyai | reverse complement strand
CCTGGTAACCACCAAACCATTGAGTGTGTCCATAATGCTGGTGCCCTCTCCCACCTTCCCTCCCTCTCTCCCTCCCCCCTCCTCCCATTTTAAACCATTTTTTTTATGTAAAAAGAGACATTTAAAACTTACTGTTTTTTCAAATGTCTTCCAGCTTAAAGACTATTGGCGTTTTCAGCTTGGGAAAACATGGATTTTTTTGTTTTTCCATCTAAATTATGTTTTAAATGGAAAATCTTGAAATGCTCAAACAAAACAAATAAAAAACTACAAAGATATACTACTACATGGGTAATATGGTAATTTAGACAAGTTTTTGACTCAGGTGTGAAATCTTAAAAACGATCTGTGGTTTCTAGACTGTTTTTTCTTAGACATTTTATGAACTGGGACTATGTTTATACCCAACTATCCTACCTAGCTTTGATACCATTGATACGAATAATTTTTTTTTTCTTATTCTTTTTGACAGAGACAGAGAGAGAGACAGAGAGAGAGAGAGAGAACTGAACTGGGGGCACTCCCCAGTTCAGCACATGGGTCCACACTGGCCAGGGCCGGGACTCGATCCTCGGTCCCTGGGTCTTCAAAGTGAGCGCTTAACCCACTGAGCCATGCCAGCTTCCCCTGATACAAATAATTTGACCATTAAAAAAATAAGAATAAATTTGCTACAAAATATACAAATATTTAAGAGAAAAGAAAAAAATAATTTTCTCCTTTTTCTGAAAATGTATTTGGCTCCTCTCAAATTACTAGTTGAATAAATTATAAAACAAACTTCAGCAATTCTACAGGACTAATGTCAGTAGTGACACATTAAATGACTTCCATTATTGGCTCTTGGATCCAGGGTTACAAGGTCCTGGGTGAAACTTCTTTTTCACCTTCCCAACATTCTAGAGCATTCTTATCTGTAACTAGTACTCTCCATCTCTCTCTTTGCGTTTCAACATTTCCAGGGGAAGCCATCAACAATGATGGTTCTGCACTATATATTTCCCGTTTCAAAATAATGCCTTCTTCTCCCTACTTCTATTTAAAATTGAAACGCTAGTTTTTAAAATAATCCAGTTTCTATTTGGTGGTGGTATTATACCCGGTTCATGCATTTTTTCCATCAGTCTATCTCTAAAATGCACTTTTTTTTTTCATCTAGTAATTAATGAATTAACATCTTACATGTATATAATTGATGTGGTAATGTTTTGTTTTGCTCCTCTAAATGATGTTACTGTATCGATTGTGTTTTTTCAGTGGTGTTATAGAATGGAAGAGCTATAGTATTAGTTCATGGATTTGTGCTTTTAAGAGCATGTTTTCCTAACTATTATTTGTGTAACCCTGGTGGTATATTTATGATTCTAGATGAGGCATCAGTCAAAGTCCTAATTTATGTTAATAGTTGTCTGTGTATTTTAATGCAGGATAGGAAAAATAAAATATGAACTTGAAATCAATGCCTTGACAGATGTTATTACTTAGCATTAAACTAAATTAAATATATGAGGTGATTGAAATTGGATTCAAAGGAAAACCAAAAGTACATGATACTATAGATACTACAGATGGAGCAGGAAAATCGTATGTCTCATAAAGACAATGAATATATCTTATTCATTGTTGGGTCCCCAGGGCTTCATAATTAGCACATGCCTATTACATTTCTTTGAATTTTGAATATTTTATCTCATTGAAGGAAAGTTGGTTGATTAAAAATTTTATCCCAAAGAGTGAAATGTTTGATCTATAAATACAGTTCTTCAGAAACAGACATATTTTAAAAGAGGAGCTCATGATTCTAAATGACATTTATTAGGAGATAAAATAGACTTGTGACATATAAGTGTGTGGAGGGCATTAACTCTTTCCATTGCCCCCAGCATTGCCCATTTATTTCTCTGCACATCTGAAAACAGAAATCATTTGCATTGTACTTTCCAAGAATGCCTGCTTATCCTGTGGAGAGACCTGAGGATTTGACTATCACAGATGTCTTGAAAAGTTATTATTTCATAAATATCTTTTCAATTGTAGCGTGTACAGAGTAGAATGTAGGTTTAATACTTGGGTTGTTTGTTAGGGTCACTGGTTTGTACTTTCCTTTTTACCTTGGCATCTGTTCTTCCTCACTCTTTATATCAGGTTGAATGCCAAGTGGTTGAATACTGAGAAGATAATGTTACAGGTCTACATTTTTACTTATCCCTTTGGAATGCTTGGGACAAAAAAAACCTTTCTGTTATGTTATATTGTGATGTGATGTCACGTTCTATTATTACATTGTAGGGCATGCTGGGATGGCTCAGTGGATTGAGCACTCATCTTGCAACCCTGGGGTCTGAGGATCAAATCCTGGACCCGGTCCTTGCGGACCCATATGCTGAACTGGGGTGTGCCCTCAGTTCAGTTCTCACTGGAGTGAGCCTCCTATGCAGGAGGTCTCTGGCCCAATTCCTGCCCTGAGAGGTCCTATATCCACCTGTGGAATGAAACCATGTAGAAAACGAATGATGTGTAACTATGGAGACTGCTCTGGACCCTCCCCTTCCTCTCTGTCTCTCTCCCTTTCTGTTAAAAATAAATCAATATTATATTATAGTATATAATAGTATAGTATATTATAGTATAGTAAAGTAGTGTAGTGTGCTGGAGTGTGACATTGTTGTTACATAATTACTTGCTTATAATTTTGTAATAAAATATTTGTTACAGATTGCCAGCTCATGAAAAGGGGGTGTACTTCTTTTTTTTTAACCTTTATTTTATTTATTTTATTTTTTTATTATTAAATTTAATGGGGTGACAATAAATTTCTATTTATTTATGTATTTATTTAATTAATTTTATTATTATTGTTTTTGACAGAGAGAGAGAGAGAGATACAGAGACAGGGAGAGAACTGAACTGGGGGAACTCCCCAGTTCAGCATATGGGTCCTCACAGACAGGGAATGGGATTCGATCCTTGGTCCCCGGCACTGCAAAATGAGCGCTTAACCCACTGAGCCATCCCGGCTTCCCCAAGGGGTGACATTAATTGGTAACACTTAGATAGTTTCCGGATGTACAAGTCCACATCACATCACCCATGCATCGCATTATGTGCCCACCACCCAGAATCAGCTCCAAAGGGGGTGTACTTCTGCCAGACCCTGTATTATACCTGTGTGATAAGAAATTAACATAAAGCAGTCACATAAGCACTCGATTGGAAGTCAAGTGTCCTATGCTCATTTATCCCATCATTGTTTTATTCTCCTTTGTTCATTCTTTCTTTGTATATTAGTTCTTTGTTCTGAAATAGTGGCCGGAGGTGGATGATTTCCAAGGCTCCGTTTATCTTGAAGTTTAATTTTCTTGATTCTCTCATAGTTCACATAGACTATAGAAAGGGTAAGGAGAGAGTATAAAATAAATAAGTTAGCTGCCATTACCTACCTCCATGAATGTCTATTAAAGAAAGAAAAAGAAAAAAAAAAACAGCAACAACTGTTTGTGTGTCATTATAAAAAAAGATTCACTGTTAATTCCTTTGTTACCTTCCCCATTTTCTTCCAAAATGATTTTTTTCATTATAAACAGACCTATGTTATGAATAAAACTAACCAAACTGATGGTCTCTATAGGTTATCTTATTATAAGTGGCCTGAGGGCTCATAAGGAATTAAGTAGAATCCTTATAACAAAGGAGATATTAACCACAAGGAATACAGATCATGCAGTCTATGCATGAGTATATGTATGCATGTGTGTTTTTATGACAGAGTTACAATTCACAGAAAATAAAAGTACGTAAAACATCTTCCCCTTTAGATGAATCCTTTAAAGTAAACTTGCAAATAAAACACAAATGAATCTGGATTACAGCCAACCACCTTCACCCTACCCCCAGCGACAAATTCAAGACAGCTGCTAAATTTAACATGCCTTTACTGGAACCAGTGTGTCCCGCACAATAGCAGGCTATGTGCTACCAATCCACAGGATGTACTCAATTTCTGAATTGCTACACAGCAGTCCTGCTGATCCTTAATCCTTGTGAACTTACCATTGACATGTGGCCAAGACTTTCAGAGTATTCATTTTTAAAGGAAAAAAAGAACAAGAGGTAAGAAAAAAGCTCCAAGCAACATGTTAAGACACATCCTGTAGTGTAAACATTTTGAGACGGGGAAAAATATGACTCAATAAGTAAATTTAAAGACAGTCAGTCCCCAACATATAGATGGTTTGAGTTCTAAAAGTTCATTTGCAGACCATTGTTAAGAACTCATTTCTCCACAGAAATACCACTCTACTCATCGGTTGTGTTCTCAGGTTAGGCCATACAATCCTATTTAGGCGTGGATATCCCTGATGTCTGTAATATGCAAACAATATTGAATCCATTACTTAGACTAATGTATCTGTTGGAAAGGTAATGAGATATAGATCCTGTCTGCTGTCAGTAAGTTGCATTCATTGATTCATTCATTCAGCCATTCATTGAGCACTTAATATGTTACAGGTGGGTAACAAGACAGGTTTTATCCCTGCCTTTATGAAACTTGTTGAAACCATGCTTGGTAATGCTTAAGATACTAATGACATGTTTAGCAGATGCTGATGCAAATAAGGCAAGTGGATTCTCTAATATACAATGTTCATAGGTATGACTCAGTCATGGAACCCACTGATGAATAGGACAAATGGAATGGGAAAGGGAAGTCAATCTAATGAGTGATATCAAATATCAGGTATGGTTGTGGGCAGCATGCGTCTGAGTAGTTGGAACCCCAGTAGTGTCTATGGGCTTGGGTAAAATTCTCAAAAGGTAGGTAGGCTTGAGGATCATCAGTGGGAAAGATATTTACCTGTATGGTAGCCATCTGTCTCTAAATTAGAAGTATGACCCTTTATGATTGCCAGTATCAATAACTTCTTATGTCTCTCATAATGGGTTAAATAAAAGACGGGCCCTGAAACTCATTTTTGTCTATGTGTCTTGGATCTGTGAAATTTGTGTGAAGCGTAGTCACTAACTGGAGTAAGACTGATTCTTTAGATGCAACTTGGTTTCTTTACCTGTTTTCTTCAATGTCGGAGTCTAGTCTCACTTGTGATCATGTGGCAGGGACCATCTTCCCTGGAGAACATTTGCTTTTTTTTTTTTCAGCAGGCAGGATTTGTTTCAAGGACTCTCATCAGACCTTCCTCTAAGTCTCTGCTGACAGGCTTTGAACCCAGAAAATAATCAAGTGTCTGTGCTTGACCTACTTTCTCTGTATGCTTCCCCAACTTTCTACCAATGACTGAGACCCCTTCCATCTCCACATCTCCACCCCCACCATGAACGTGACTTTTAAAGGTATTCTAGTAGCTCTTTCAAAATAGAAATGTATTCTGCACATACAAAACCAATACAATACAAGTAAACATCTGCTGAAGCACAAGTTGTTTGCTCAAAAGACTCAAAAGGATTTAGGAGGGTCATTGTATGGAAAGGGGCTTCTGATAATATAACCTCCCAATGAGTATCTTCCAATGAGTCCTGGCTCTGTATCATCACTTTCCATTCATCATAAAGGACATAGGAAGCAGCCTGCCATATTTTTCTTTTCAGCTATTCTGTGTCTTTTCTTCTCTGGCTTGTTGTTGTTAGCAAGAATAATCTTGGACCATTTCTCTTATTCTGTAATCCCAGAATTGGTCACTTTTTAAAATCCAAGAGGCATTTTATGCCACAATAAAAGAGAAATAAATGGGAGCTTAGATGTCCATACCTGCAATCCTTTCCTCATTTTTTCTTACTTAAACTGTGTAGAAGAGAAAAAGGCATAGATAGGAGATAAAAATGGCATCAGGGTTTACAAGGGACAAACTAAAATGTAGTTTCTCAATTTCAGAGGATATACAGACTCAAAAAGCATGACAGGGAATGATGTGTTTTGTCTGATTTATAATACTTGCATTCTCCACCAACAAAATTAAAATTAATATACATATATGTAATGAAAAACCAATCTATATGATATTTCAGTATTTGAGGGTGACTTGCACTTCCTTTTCTTTTATCATTAAATTTCTTAGGGTTACATTGGGTAGTAATAATTACATAGGTACTCTTTTTGTCACCATATATTTAGCTCCCCCTTCCACATCTCCCCACCACCTCATCTTCCCCCTTATCCTCAGGTAACCACCGAAGTGTTGACTGTGTCCATGAATCTTTGTTTCTTTGTTACTTTCAGTTCTATATTCCATATATAAAGAAAGTCATATGATTCTTCTTCTTTTTTTTTTTTTTTTTTGTCTAACTCCTATTTCTCTTGTCTTGTGAGGTTCTGTTTCTTTCTTGCTTTCAGTTTTATAGTCTACATATGAGTGAAGTCACGTGGTCCTTAGCTTTTTCTGCCTGGCTTATTTCACTTAGCATGATGATCTCAAGTTCTAGCCATGTTGTTTCAAATGGCAGAATTTCATCTTAATACTGAGTAATATTCCATTGTATGTATGTATCGCAGCTTTTTTATCCAGTCATCTATCAGGGGCATTTTGGTTGTTTCTATGTCTTGGCCACTGTGAACAGCACTGCAGTGAACATTGGAGTACATCTATATTTATGGAGTAAAGTTTTCAAGTTGTTTGGGTAGACACCCAGAAGGGTCATTGCTAGGTCATAAGGTAGCCCCATTTCCGATTTTCTAAGGAAACTCTGTAGTGTCTTCCAAAGTGGTTGTAACAATTTGCATTCCCACCAGCAGTGTATAAGGGTTCCTTTTTCTCCACAGCCTCTTCAGTACTTGCCTTCCAATGCCTTATTCTTGCAGCTCCTCTGAGAAGTGTTCACAGTAGGTAGATACCATCAGCCTCATTTAACAGATGAGATAATCAGAAGCTTATTGATGTACTCAAGGTCACAAAGCTACCAATAGAACTAAGATCAAACCCAGACTTTCTAATACCAAGTCAGTGTAACTTTTGTAACCTCATGCACGATATTATGTCATATGGCAGTTCTTTATACTTTCCTTCTATTAATATTACCGCATTAAATAGCTCCTGGTTGGTAAAAAGAATTTCAGTCACCTCTAACTAAGGCTTTCATACTCACTTAAGTAAACCTATAGAAGGATATGAATTATGATTCACTTGAGCCAACATGGAAATCGTATGTTACTCAATTTCTGGACTCCCTTGAAGTTAAAACAGCCATGAAATTCTGTCCTGGCAAGTGAGATTACAGGGAATTCTAGGAACACTTATGCTAGGTTTTCTCCATATGCTTAGAGAAATCCAGCCTCCACTTGTTTGAGCAGGAAGGAAGTTATCAGTTGCAATAAAGATGACAAAGGTGTCAAGTAGAAATTGGATAGAATAACATCTGTGGAGTTGGAAATTTGGAGAATTGGGGTGCTAATAAGAGTGTTGTTTGTGATATAGTGAGAAGAGTCATCTATTGAACTCTCATTTGAAGGATAAGTCATAGACGTATATGTTAATATATCATATATATTGCCATTTGCTATGTCTGTCAAATGTAAAATGTATATACCCTTTCAAGCCATTAATTCTACTTCTAAGAATCTGTTCTTGGCAGCATTTAAATCATGAAAATTAGAAATGACAAATTTCTGTCAGTAAAGGAAGTGTTCATCTGTGCTATAGAATATAGCAAGTCCTCGAATATTGTCATTTCATTTAATATAATTTCAGTGTTTATGAAATGCTATAGTATCTTAACTCTTGTTTATATAAATTAGCCTATGGGAAAATTGGTTTAGTTATATGTTATTTCCGTTATGTTTACAGAACCTGTTGCTGATGTTAAGTGAGGATGTTATGTTATGGAATCAGACAGTCAGTTAAAACACTGTAGTAGTCTTAAATTCATTGATGTGGGCAGTTGTACAAGACATAGTCTTAAGTGAGCAAGTTAAAAAGAAAAAAGAGATGTGAAACAATAAATACAATAAGTATATTTCAGTATATAAAAAAATCTCCAAATATATATATATATATATATATATATATATATATATACCATGTAATTGTACAGAAAAGTGTCTTTTACAGTGATAACACACATATTATTTACATTATTTAAAAAGAGAGAAAAGCAAAAGTAAAAAAAGATTGGCTGGTATTGGAGAAAGTGAGTATAACCTTGTAAACATATATTTTTTTTAATATTTATTTATTTATTTATTTTTGACAGAGAGAGTGAGAGAGAGAGAGATACAGAGACAGAGAGAGAACTGAACTGGGGGAGCTCCCAGTTCAGCATATGGGTCCGCATGGGGCCGGGGCCAGGATTCGATCCCCGGTCCCTGGCGCTGCAAAGTGAGCACTTAACCCACTGAGCCATCCCGGCTTCCCCAATTTTTTTTTTAAGTATTAAATAAGATTTTTTAAGATATCAAAGATTTTATTCATCTTGGTTTCTTTCTTTTTAGATAACACGATCTTTTCTTTAGGATTTGATGAGTGATAGAACATATTTGGATATATTTCTTTGTATTTTTTGCTTTATCCAGGTTTACTCTTGAATATAACTGAGAATTATTTGGCTGTTACTTGCTTCTGAATGTCTGGAGGTCAGCATAGGGTTAATAACCGCATTTATTTTGTTCTTTTTAATATGTGTGGCTTCACTCTCCTCAGGTTTGACCTTATATCTCTTTCGTACATAAAGAAATTGTCTTACGATTGAGAGAATTAAAGGTTTTGATTTTCTTTTTTTTAAGATGAAGGATGTTAAACATGTTTATATATTCATGGGAATGATTTACTAAACAGAAATATTTTTTTCTTAATTCAAAGATACAGGTTTTATCACATTTCATGATTTTAGAACACATCATCATTAATTGAAGTGTAAAGGATTTACATTCACTTTTACAAGTCATCCCGAGGCAATATTCAACAAAATCTTCTTTAGGTTATATTTTTCACTGAAGGTCTTTGAATCTTACTGACAGCTTACATTCAGACTGGTGTAAACTACTTCAATACTGGCTTGTATTCAATTCTTGGGATCATGTTTGATTTTGTTTCTTAGTCCCTCCTTTTCATTCTGTTTCATGATTGAGATTGGCTCATTTCATTGCTGTACCTTTATGCCTAGTGAGTTATTGTCTTCACCTATACACATAGTTACCTTGAGGATAAAGACCTTTGATGTCCCTGCATTTGGGGACTTTCTAAATAGATTTCCTGTCTAAAATGTGATATGTCTTGGGATATGTATATATATTTTTAATGTACACAGAGTTTATTATAAGAAAAAAAGAACAAATAACAGGTGTTGACAAGGATGTGGCTAGTGGATTCAAATATGTACAATGGTCCAACTGCTATAGAAAATAGTATAGTGGTTGCTCAAATAACTAAACAGAATTACTGTATGGTACAGCCATTCTATTTCTGGGTATGTTCTCCAAAGAATTGAAAGCAGAGACTTAAATAGATATTTGTGTACGCATCCTTATAAAAGAATTCACAATCATCAAAAGTGGAATCCACCAAGTGTCCATAAACAGATAAATCAATAAACAAAGTATGGTTCATCCATGCAGTGGAATATTATTCAGAGTAAAAGGGAAGGAAATTCTGACACATTCTACAACCTGGATGAACCTAGAAGACATTATACTGAGTGAAAGAAGTCAGTCACAAAAGAATAAAAATATAGCATACTTAGAATAGTCAAATTTATAGAGACAGAGAATAGAAAGATGGCTGCCAGGACCAGGGAGAGGGGAGAATGAGGATTTACTGTTTTAATTTAGAAAGATGGAAAGAGTTCTATAGATGGATGGTGGTGATTGTTGTGTAACAATGACAATAGACTTAACGTCACTGAACTATACACTTAAAAATGGTCAAAATGGTAAATGCTTTGTATGTTTTACATCAATTAAAGAAAATGAAATACATAGAATAATGGTGTGGGCAGCAATTTATGACATTTTAGATTTGATACGATGTTAGTGATTCTGGGGTTGTGGGGATAAGAAGGTAAAATCTTTGTGAAACAGAGAGGCTGGGGTTCAGCTCAAAAGTATAGGGCCTAACTTTTGATGAAAAGAATAAAGGATCCATCACTGTCAGAGCAGATCAGAAGGCCCCAGGGGCAAGTATGTTCCCAGATTTATGTGTATGAGAGTAAAGAAAGCTCAGGCTGCTAGGATAGCTCAGTGGTTGAATGCTTGTCTTGCAATTACAAGGTCTGGGCTCCACTTCGCAGCCCCAGCCCCTGCAAACCCATGTGCTGAACTGTAGTGCCGCTGATAACCACCAGGATGGCAGCAAAGGTTCTCACCTCCCATATGGGAGGCCCCCAGTTCAGCTCCCACCCTGTGCAACCCCGTATCCTCCTGTGTAGAATGAAACCATGTCACTACTAATGATGTACAGCTATGGAACCTGCTCTGCCCCTGCCACCTTCTCTCAAATAATAAAATAAACCTTAAAAAGATGTCTGGAGGGCATGTTCGAAATGATATTTGAAGTGAAGTCATCAGGTGAGGGATACATGTGGGGAGAGAGGTATGGAAGATAAAACAGTTATCTTTTTAAGAGTGGGAAATAAGCCCTGAAGAACAATGTGGGCTTGTTAGCAGTCCAGAATGCCTGCTTGAGATAATGAATTGAAAGCTAAGGGAATTGAAAATCATTTGGGAGAAAAAAGGAACAGTGATTTAAATGATTGACATTGGGTTTCCTCATTTGAGAAATGGAAATGAAAATAGACTATATCTCTGAAGATTGGGGTGAATTCAATGTAAAGCATGTAAAATACTTGGAGCAGCCTGGTCCTCAGAAAGCACTCAATAAGCAACGGTTGTTACTATCGTATTGCCCGTGGCTTTAAAGTCTCTACTAGACAAAGAAAGCAGTGAATGCACGTGGGTACTCATTAGAAGTTTTAGTAAGAACAAAAAATAAGTAAACTGAGGACTCAGAGGATAAGCCAGAACGAAAACTTGGAATGAAGGGAGGGTTTGGTAAGAGATGAGTGAGGAGAACAATGAGACGAGGGAGCGGTGATACAACCTGACAGCACATGCTTCTACAAGAAAGGTATTTACAGAAGGAAGAGGTGGTTGTGTTTGGAAATGACCACACAGGGCAAGCAGGATGCAGACTGCCCCTCCTGGCCCCAGGCACGTGGCATGAAAGAGAAAAGGAAAACAGCTTTGATTCTATTTGAACAGAAGCAGATTCCTCAGGGGAAAAGAACGCATCGTTTCATTAAGTACACAGATGTGAAGAGAACAATCAGAGAAGAAACTAAACACTTAAAGAAATTCACTGATTATGAATTTGGGGTTCAAAGGAAAGGCATGATAGGATTTTAAGACAACTTTCCCTTCTCTTTCTGAGCGATTGAGGTCAGATCAGGAGAGGTTACCTCAGAGTATGGGGTAAAATGGGAAAAAATGGTGAGGTGTTCTTGTGTTAATTGTTATACTGGCTGTGCCCCGCCCCTAAAAAAAATATATATGTATATATTGATATTAAGTTAAATGATGTTAAGTGTATATATGTGTGTGTGTGTATGTATATGTGTATATATATATATGTATGTAAAATGTATATATATACATTTTAAGTGATGTTATCTATGTATTACTTTTTGAAGTTGAATTGAATTACAGAAACAATGTGTAGTACAATGTTCAATTAAAAGATGGCGTTAGTCAAATGAATGCCAGTGTCACCATGTGACAGGCAGGACAGTAAAAAAAAAAAAAAATGGGGGAAGCACGGTTGTCATCCAAGGAGTGCAAGACCATTTTGAAGTGCTATTTGAAATTTGAGAGTGCTGTAGAAGTACACTGACAGTAGAGGCATGAGTAGGCAACAGAACCGCCAACACGCCTAGCTACTGCACACATTCATGATAAGTGTGAGACACACAATCAATGGAAATAGCGTGTGTGGTGATGCAAGTACCGTATTTTCCGGCGTATAAGACGACCGGGCGTATAAGTCGACCCCCTAATTTTACAGTTAAAACATAGGTTTAGGCCTATATTCGCTGTATAAGACTACAGCCTCGGAAGTGGGGGGTAGTCTTATACAGCGAATATAGGCCTAAACCTATGTTTTAACTGTAAAATTAGGGGGTCGTCTTATACGCCCGGTCGTCTTATACGCCGGAAAATACG
>PVKE010046741.1:0-12166 GCA_004027555.1 Craseonycteris thonglongyai | reverse complement strand
TCCATGTTGCCAGAAATGACTGTATTTCATCATTTCTTATTGCTGAGTAGTATTCCATTGTATAAATGTACCACAACTTCTTTATCCAGTCATCTATCGAAAGGCATTTTGGTTGTTTCCATGTTCTGGCCACTGGGAACAGTGCTGTGATGAACATGCAGGTACAAACATCTTTAAAGATTAAGGTTTTCAGGTTTTTTGGGTAGATGTCCAGTAGAGGGATGGCTGGGTCATATGGTAATTCCATTCCTAATTTTTTGAGGAATCTTCATACAGCCTTCCATAATGTTTGTACCAGTTTACATTCCCACCAGCAGTGTATGAGGCCAACCCAAATTTTGCCTAGTCTAACTTCTTATTCACACTTTCTTCTGCCAATAAAAATCTTTCATTTTGTACAGCTACTTGGAGATCCTTTCTATCTACCAGATTGAATGCTGCCCAATTTGTGAATCATTAAATAAAACCAATAGATCTTTATAATTTACTCAGTTAAATTTTATGTTTAATAGTAGCAAAAGTGCGTGATGCAATTTCCATCCCTACTTGCATATACTACACTCCTCAAAAACAGACAATGTTCTTTCTCCTAAACTTTTAAGCAAAATGTTGAATACGGATTCTTAGGGGTCTGTATTGGACCTTACACTCATACCTGTGGCCAAGAAAGATGAAATATACTAATTGAATTTGAAAGAATAACATGCCATGCCCCTTGAGCTGGTAGTCAGATCAACTTTAGAAGTATGGGAATTGTCATAGAGATACCTGGAGCTACTGGGAAAGGGAAAGAAAAAAGGGGACATGAGGAGGCAAGGACATGTTTGCCACAATGATGTCATACATGCTTGTGTTTATGAATAGAATTATACAGTAAGAGCAGAACTTAAGCACTCAATACAAGTTACATAGAAACAATTAGCAAATCTATTCATGAACATGAACATTCTTCAAAAATTCTGGATGAATGAAAGCATCTTCTGCTTGGTTTTTAGTGTATTAATCTTACAACAATTTTAAAGATTTGGTAAACCATTATTTCTCCCTTTATCTAATCTTTCTAATGTTGCCTATTTTAATTTTTGTTTCTTATAAATAACAAAAAAGGTGTTAAAATCTAAATAAAAATACAATCAATTAATTAGTTACTTTAAATTTTCCATTTGTACCTTTATTTGTTTCATTAATATAACCTTTACTAAAAATAGCAATGAGGAAAATTATACATATGTATATACACATTTTTACACACAATTCCTTCAAAATGATAAGTTAAGTGGATATATAGCCAAATAGAATTAATGACACAGAGCAGATCATTTAGTAAAAGCTTTTTATACTTAATGTAGAAAAATTTCATGTGAATAAAATGTAGAACAGTGGCCAAGAGGTACATTACTCAAAATATTGAGTTAAGGTAAGTGAGTAGATATTTGACAATTATTTAATTAGTACTCACTTTTCATACCATTCATTTTACAAACCAAGTGAATGGAAATATTTAAGATGGAAAGAGAAGGTATGTAAGAATTAATAAGAACACGTTTTAAAACATTACTGAAATAATATAAGACAGAAAAATAAAATAATAAGTAACACAAATTTGCCAATAAATAAAATAATAAAAGACAGTCACTAATGATAGAATTGTAATATGCTCAGAAAATATGCACTTTAAATATAATAAAGGTAAACAGCCAGTTAGAAAAAACTATTTGATCTATACATAACTGTTAAAACTTTAAAGTACACATAAAATTGGTAAGAAAATCATCAAGCCTTCAATAGAAAAATGATCAAAGATCCTACAACATGTTCTTAGGAAAAGGTGTATGATTTATAATGAATGACATAGTTGTCATTAATCACTATTTTGTCCTTATAGTTCATGAACCTGCTCTCCCAAACCTTCCCTACATAATTGCATTCATATCTATGTTTTCAATTATTATACCTAGGGACCTCATTTGTGTATCTCCAGCTGAGAAGTGTGTGTGTGTGTGTGTGCACCACACGTGCACTCTTCAAAATTATGCATGGATATAAGCAAACACATTTAAGCGTTGTTTTTCTTTTTCTCTCAGTTTCTCAAAGGCAATTCACATTTAACACATCCAAATAAATTTTATGATGTTATCATTCACAAAACTCATTCTCTTTGTCTCCATGTATGTCATGATGAGAATGAGAAAACAATCATTCTTGACTCCACCCCTTCTCTCATCCTAAATGTCCAAGATATTACTAACACTCATCAAATGTACCTCAAATTATTTCTATCCTTTATGTTAAATATCTGCTTACTTTCTTTCTATAAATCCACTTGGGCTTTCTTCCAATTTTTTTCCATGTAAAAAACAAAACAAATTATTTTTTAAGTCACAGCCAATATCGTCATTCTGTGTTTAAATCTTTTTAATGGCTTCACAGTTTGATCCAAGAAAAGAATCTAAGTAGTATCTTATTTATTTTATATTGACATACCTATCTCTCCAGTTTCATATGTACCAAAATTGCTTCCATTCTGCTTCAAATGCACTGGTCTTGATGCCAAAGAATAATGTTTTATCCCACCACTAACACTTTATAAACACCTTTCTTCCCAGAACATGTTTTTGCACTTTTGTTTAGTAGCCCTTACTCCTCCTTTTATTCTAAATTCACTGGCCATGACTTTATGGCAGTTTCACATGAACCACATAGGAGATTTAACAGTCCTTTATAATCTCTTATCACCTATACTCCCCTTCATAGCACTGACAACAGCTATAATTTTATACATATTCATGGGTTCGTTTGATTTATTTCCATCTTCCTTATTCTATTGGATATTTCAGAAACATAAAGTCTATACCATATCTGTCTACTAATTACAGCTCTATTGTCTAACACAGACAATGGTAAAGATACATTTATATATATATATATATATATATACTAGTAAATAAAATGAAATTTGTATACAAAATTACAAATAATAATTAAATTCCATTCTATAAAAAAACATGAAATAAGCATTTTAGATATTGCTGGTGGAAGTGAAACTTATTACAACCTTTCTGAAATCATACTGACTGAAACACCATTCCTAAAAATGTGTACAAGATTTATCCTAGCAATTTCATTTCACATGTTGTAGCTTTTAGAATAGGAAAATATGGTACAACTTCTTAGTTACTCGAAGGGAAAAAAAATGACAGGATTCAAAGAAAATATTCAGAAATACTGGAACAGATGTGAAGGCATATACCAGTACATCTATATTCATACACATACAATAAATCATTCCAACAGTAGATATTTTTATGAAAGTAATATGAAACTCCCTAGAAGATTTTTTAAATTTTAATGGAAAAGTGTTTTAAATTATAGATATGGTGCTTTTATAAATTTATCTTCTATGTATTTTTCAACAAACGTGTCACAACTATTATAACTATAACTTTAATTATAACTTTAACAAAAAAATTAACCATATGTTACATGTGTATATAAATGTGAGTATTCATAGCAGTTCCAACTTTAACTATGGTGGATACCTCCCAAGGACCCCAGTGGATGCCTAAAACAGTGGATAGTGGTGAACCCTATATATACTATATTTTTTTCCTATGCGTATAAACCTTTTCACTTAAAGGAAGCAGTTTACAGCTTCTTTCGTGTATTCGTATTGCTAACATTACTACCCTTGTTCTCTAGGATGAATATTAAGTATAATGAGGATTATTTCAACAGAAGCACTGCCATATCATGATAATCAATCTTATAACTGCTGTGGTGACTAAGTAACTAATGGGCAGGGATCATATACAGGGTGGATACACTGGACAAAAGGATGATTCCCATTCAGGGTGGGATAGATCCAAACAGCGGGAGATTTTTATCATGCTACTCAGGAGGCTACACAAGTTAAAATTTATAAATTCTTTATTTCTTAAAGTTTCCATTTAATATTTTCAGCCCTGAGATTGACCATGGGTAATTGAAACTATAGAAAGCAAAATCGCAGGTGTGTGTGAACCAGTATGTACGGTGTGTGACAGTTCAGTTTGCAAACTCAACCTAAAAAAGTGCTACATACCTTATTGCTGAATATCACTGTGGTTACCTTCAAAGTACTATTCTTGGGAAGCTATGCACTGACACCAGTGCCTTGCCTGCCATTTAAAGGAATTTTGGAACTGGTTTTTTGGGATCACCATGAGAGCCATCACTGTATTTCCCTTGATGTCCTGAATGTCATCAAAACATCTTCCTTTCAATATTTCCTTTATCTTTGGATAAAGAGAAGTGTAATTGGAGTCAAGATTAGATGAGTAGAGAGGGTGTTCTAATACAGTTGTTTAGTGGCTAAAAACTCCCTCACAAACAGTGCCATCAGAAGTGGTGCATTGTTGTGATGCAAGAGCCATGAGTTGTTTGAGAAAAGTTCAGGGTGTTTTCTTCTCTTTCATGCAGCCTTTTCAGTACTTCTAATAGTAAGCATGAATGGCTATTTGTTCAGTTGGAACAAATTCATAATGAATAATCTGTCTGTTTTTAAGAAAGTTTAGCAACATCATTTTGACTTTTGATTTAGACTGACAGAACTTCTTTGGTCATGGAGAATTGGTTGATTTCCATTATATGCTTTGATTCTTTGTTTCAGGGTTGTATTGATATATTTATGTTTCAGCCCAAAACATCATCTTGACTCTGCAAGAGGTCGGTCAAATTTTCATCTTCTTTTCCTTTGTTCATTAGCGAGAACTTTTGGGACCATTTCTTCACACACTTTCTCATGTCAACATTTTCAGTGAAGATTTTCCTGTTTCTCTCTCAAAGATTGCTTAGTTTGCAATGCTTCTCACAGTCAGTTGATGATTTTGATGCCCATTACCAGCTGCCCTGACCTCTCTTCATCAGTAAAGCTTTCTCTCCCCTCAGAAGAATGTTCTCTTCTTGGCGTTATCCCCATCAACTTGGACTAATATGTCCCTGATTTTACTTTTACTCTTGCCAAGTTTAACAAAAAATGTAATGTGTGTTCATTGCTCTAATTCAAGCTCCAAGAGTCTCATAATGGCACACACAACGATGGCCACCACTCAACAAGACACACACCATCACAAGTCAACACAAACACAGCTGTGAGACACTGATGGACCAAGGTTATAAAACCTTACTGAGTTGTTTGTACAGTGCTGCCAACACAAGTGCACTGTGTGGTAAGTTCACAAACTTAATTGTCAGACATCAGATGTGTGTATGTATACATATATATGTGTATATTACCCAGATTTGCTATTTCACAGTTTAGATTAGTTTAAACTTGAAATGGTGTCCAAACTTTTGCCTTCCTTGGGCCACATTGGAAGAAGAGTTGTCTTGGGCCACACATAAAATACACTATAACTAACAATAGCTTATGAGCTAAAAAAGGGTCACAAAAAAAAATTCTCATAATGTTTTAAGAATTTGGGATGGGCCTCATTCAAAGCCGTCCTGAGCTGCAGATTTAAATACACTGCTCTAATAAATGAGTGACACAATTAAGTCAACCTTCATAGGCTGCTTTCAGGTTCAGTATTTTTTCCATTCTCTATGATTTCTTAAATTCAATGAAGAGCTCTCTGTAGATTCCCTAACTATTCCTTAGATTCTTATCAACTGTACATTCTGATTTATATACATTTAAATTGCTAAAAATCAGTGAGCCAAACTGATGATTATAAAATGAGAAGTCACAGAAATTCAGTATTACTCATACCCACTCTTTCCACTTTATAGCTTTAAAGAAAAAGTTTATAGAATTAGGACAAAAAATAAAGTTGCTCTAATGTGTACAATAATTAAATTGTGAAAGAAGCTAAAAATAGACTGTCCTATGAGGTTTCACAAATTTTGTAGAAGTCTACTCATTTTATATTTTTAAGTTACTTTTTTCAATCAAAACTATACACATTGAATTTTCCATTTAGAGGAACTTCCCTAGCTGAAATCTTTAAAACATCAGTTCTAACACTATTCTAAAAAGAGCTTTTTACATTGGGATAAAATATTGAGGTGAGATAATTTAATCAATTAAATTATTATTATGGATACATATAGATACACATTTCATGAGATCCAGACATATGTTGCAGACTATAATGTTCTTTATTTCTGATGAGCTATGATAGAATTTATTCCAGGTAACAACATTTTCTTTATCTGTGAACACTGATTTTTATTATTAAATTTTATTTAACAACCTCAAGGAGAACTAGTACAGAATAGGAGTTAGACTGTTCATCCCCCCAAAACAATTCACTTACTAGCTTATATAAATTGTAATCACAGGACAAAATAAAATGAGTTTCTAGGGCCTTGATGTCATGGATGCTTGCTATTTTGTAATAGCTTTGTTAGAGAACATAGAAAACTTACCACTCAGTGTCACAAATGAGAAGTGTCACAATAACAACAACAAATATAATTAGATGTTGGAAGCTGTCACTGTCTATAACATTGCATATAAAGTGAAGAAGGAAAGTTACCTAAAGAGAGGAATGGTGTGACCCAGTTTTGTTCATGGAAATCAATTTTGATATATTTTCTTTTCCTTTCAGAAGGAAAGGTTAAAAAGCATTGCAAGAAATAATGAGGGTTCTTTCACAAAAATGCAATGTTTAATTTACCAGGAAAATACAACTAATCTAAATCTATCTATCTATCTATCTATCTATCTATCTATCTATCTATCTATCTATCTATCTATCTACCTACCTACCATCTATCAATCTATCTGCCTGGATAATGATTTGATGATCTTCAGCAGGTTGTGTCACTCAAGTTTCAGTCAGAAAAGCAGAAGACACCTTATTTATTACTAGCAGGAAGGAGTTAAATGCTTATTAAATAACTGTTGGAAAGCCTAAGGACATAAAGGTCAGGGAAGCCACCATCACCATTGTCAGTCAACAGAACAGAAATAGATGATTATGAGGCCCTCAGCCCAAAGCCATGATAAAGTTCAACACCTCTGGGAAAGCTCTTGTAGACGGTTTCAGCCTGCAGCTATGATGTGGGTTCTCAAGAAGCTCATCTGAAAGCTGCATTGCACTTTGCATCTTCTCAGGGCAATTGTCTCTGGAGAATAATGGTCTCTCTTTCCTGCTGTTTTTGTATCTCAGGCAGGATTTCTCATGTCAGACTTTAGGTCAGAATATATGTGTAAGTTAATTTAGTGAAATTCAGTCTGTGGTATTATTTGAAGCTGAGAAGTATTTAGACATGGGTGCTGCTAATGTTCACTCTATACAACAACTCAGCACTGGTTTCTGAGATATTAGATGATTAAAATGTAACATGTTTGTAGTCTTATATACAGTATATATTTAATAAGTAGTGATTATTATTGAGGTGAAATTCTAATGTATTATATTCTCCCAAAGCAACCTAATATATACTTATCAATTACATACTGGAAAGACTTCCAAAATCCACTCTAACATTTGCTAATGCTTCTACATCACCTCTATATGCCATTTTGGGTTTTTTTTTTTTTTCTCTCTTATATTAAAAAAGTAATTTAGAGCTACAGAAAAGTGTCTCAGTTATGATTTTGGAGTGTCTTTATAATATAAAAAACAAGACTATTTTTTTCAACATACTGTACCCACCATTTCTAAATCATATAAGAAAAAAAAGAGCTTTCACATATGTTGAACTTTAGTAGCAAACTGCATTTTAATGATTACATTTATAATGTCTGAGAAAAATTGAAGAGGGCACTTTAAATTCACAGCTCCCTAATTCTTTCAATATTCTTAATAGCCCATTTATTCTTTTGTATCATGAGAATTCCATTAATACCAATACGTTAAATTATTTCAGTAAAATGTTTAAAGTACTTTTAAAATACACGCTGACTTCAACTTTTTTGGAGGGACTGCCACTGATAGTGAAAAACCCGGATAGACTGATAATAGAATACTTCACACAGCACAAATACCTTTAGTAATCTTTTATAATTAGCAATCTAATTATAACCCACACTTCTAAAGATATCCAAAACCCTATGTTCAACTAAAGAAGGATAAATTGAGTTTCAATTACATAGTAAATTATTGCAACTTGCAGAACAACGAACTATGCTTTTGCTTAACTTGTAAGTTAATAATAACAGCTATGGGCAGTTTTTTTTGTATTCTAACTAATTTAATGTCCAGAGAACCTTATGAGGTACACACTATAATGATCATGTCCTGTACACTGATAAGAAAACTGAATCAAAGAGGATGAAAATAATTTACCCAAGTGTAAAAAGCAATCAAGCAATGAAACCAAGAAATGAATACAGGCTGTCTGATTCTAGAACCAGTTGTACTTAAAAGTGTGCTTTCATTATTTATAGTAGGTGTCAGAGCCCAAAATTATCATTATTCATGAGTATATGTAGGCCATATTTCTAGACTATTAGTCAATAAGCCTACTATGGGGGAGGCCAGGTTGGCTCAGTGGGTAAAGTGCTCGCTTTCCATCCCCAGGGGACCATGGATCAAATCTCGGCCCCAGCCCATGTGAACCCATCTGCTGGACTGAGGTGTGCTTCCCATGTGGCAAGTCCCCAGTTCAGTTTTTTCCCCCTGGTTCAGCCTCTGACTCGAGGTAGTGTGCCTCTCACGTGGGAGGCCCGCAGCCCAGTTCCCACCCTATGCCGCCCCCAGCCACCTATGTGTAACAAAATTGTGTTGAAAACTATTACGTACAACTATGGAAACTGCTCTGTGCCTACCCCCTTCTCCCTGTCTCTCTCTGCCTCTGTCTCTGTCAAAAACAACAAAAAATATTTTTAAAATAGAGCCTACTATGATAAGAAAGGTACTGTATGTTTTAAGTATCCTAAGCAAACCCTAAGTATATTTAATACTCTTAGGTTAATCTTAATATAAACTTATTGATAATATGACAATGATTAGTAAAATGGGAAAAAGGTCCGGATGTGAAAGTAAAAGAGAGAAAGTGATGACAGTTTATTTACTTGTATTTTCAAAAGAAAAATCAAAGATGACGTAAAATTATTGATATTTAAACAAGATGTGACATTGTCTAGCTGATAGCCGAAGCACAATAAAATGGGTTAAGGACTGAGAGCAAGCTACTGGACCTCTATGATTTCAGAATTAACAAATTCCAACCTATTTCAATTTACCAGTTTATGATCAAATCACACTGGATGCAATTTCTTAGAAAACTAGAGAAAATTTTTTATAGAACATCTGAGAAACTTTTGAGAACTAAAAATAATTTCTTTAAGTGAACAAAAAAATGGGAGTTTTCTTTTTGGTGTTATTCAAGTTTCTATAGCTAAAACCTTAAATTGATGAGCAACTAGTATGTTAAGTCTTAGTGAACTGACTTTATCTGATTTCAATTTCTACATAGCAGTTATTACATGATAAGATATAATGTGGGTTAATTAGAATTATCAAACTCTTGAATAACTTTTAGAACACAAGGACTAAAACATTAGAGTTTATTATTCGGTGCCAATGTATAAGACAAACTAATAGGGATGCCAGGATAGCTAAGCAGGTAGAATGCTTTCCTTGAAACCTTGAGGCCTGAGGATCAAATCCCAACCCTGGCCTGTACAAACCCATATGCTGAACTGAAGCACAACTGGTAACCACCAGGGTAGAGGTAAAGGTTCTCACCTTCCATGTGGTAAGCCCCTGGTTCAGTTTCTGTCCCATGAGACCCCACATCCACCTGTGTGGAAAGAAACCATGTCACAACTAATGATGTACAACTATGGAGACTGCTCTGGGCCCTCCCCTCTTATCTCTGTCTCTCTTACCTTCTCTCAAACAATAAAATAAATTAAAAAAAAAAAAAAGACAAACATATACTTAAATTGTGTTTTATTTTTTTTAAGTTTACTAATAGAATTACAATGAAGCTTTAATTATATCTATTGTAGATTACTGATTCAGAGCAGAGAGAATTTTTTAGGGCAGGGAACTATTCTAAAAATTAAAGATTCTATAAAAGGGTAGATGTAATTATACATTTGTCAAAACCCATAGCATGTACAACAAGTAGTGTGTCACTTAAACTATGGATTTTTAAGTGATAATGTGTCACTGTAGGCTCATTGATTGTAACAAATGTATTACAGTGGTTGAGGATGTGAATAGTAGGAGAAGTTGTGCTTGTGTGGAAAAGGGCAGTACATTTAAGAAATCTGCACTTCTCCTCAATTATGTGGTAAACCAAACTTGCTTTTAAAATAGAAAGCTTAATAATTGAAAAGACTTTACTAATGAGACTGCAATGAAGATTTACGGTAATTACATTTAGACTAGTGATGCTTTCTCAATGCTTTTCTCTTTGTGATTTTTAAATCGAAGCATGTTAGAATTAGGAAAAACTTACAGGAAGCGTCTACTTCGGTTTTTCTAAATGTTGCCATAGACATGTCTGAGATACTATCACTTCAGGTGATTATTTGATTTGTAGATACTTAGACTCAAGCCTAGAGAATTAGTTTCCAAGAAAAACAGCGGCTCAGAATATCCATTTAACAAGTTTCCCTGATTGATTCATATGCACAATACACTTTGATAACCACCACAAATATAACAGAGCTTCTTATTTTAAATATAAGTAAATTGAGATTCAGAATATTTAAGATATTTGCCTATGTTCATAAAACTAATTAGAAGCAAAGACATGACTCAATTTTATAAATATCCTGTTAGTTCTCTTTATGTGCTCCATGGCCTTCTAACTGTAAAATATAACCTGAAAGTTAACCCCAAAAATACTTATTAAGTATGGACTATGGGTAGAAATGTTATTCTAAGCGGTATTAAATTTTATAAAGAAGGGGAAGCTGGGATGGCTCAGCGCGTTAAGCGCTCACTTTGCAGCCCTGGAACCCAAAGATCAAATCCCGGCCCCAACCTCAGCCCAGGTGGACCCATATGCTGAACTGAGGTGTGCCCCCAGTTCAGTTCTCACCAGGGCCTGTGTGGGAGGCTCCCGGCCCAGTTCCTGCCCTGCACAGCCCCAAGCCCACCTGTAGAGTGAAACTATATGGAAAACAAATGTTGTCAACTATGAAGACTTCTCTGGGCCCTCCCCTTTCTCTCTGTCTGTCTCTCTGTGTCAAAAAACAATAAAAATAAATCTTTAAAAAAAAATTATAAAGAAACAGTTTACAAAGATATTTGTGATTCAGTTTGAGCTACTCCTACCAGATTGGTTTGAGAGACATAGGTATTATTTCTTTGATAAGATGGGATAAACCTTTAAAAACTGAACAGAGAACTCTTTGTTTAACAAATGGGGAAAGGGAACTGGGATAGATTGACTGCTTTATTGCCTGAATTCATGGCTTGTCTGTAGTCCTCCCCTTTAGAAATGCCCCATGTACTAATACTATAATGGGTTTAACTATCTGACTTTAAAATGGAGAAAGAAAGAGATTAAGAAGTGAAAGATTGAGGTTCTCATTCCAGCTCTGCTACTTGCTACTAGTTAAGTGAGATTTTATAGAAATCTCCTGGGGAAGAAAGTAAGCTACTTGACCAATAGACTTGTTATTCTTACTGTAGTTGTACCTCCCCCTAGAATGGTTTCTGATAGAGAGCAGACATACCTGAAACATCAATATCATTGGAAATAAAAATTCAAGAAGACAGGGCTATCAATTTTAATAGACGTCTATTGCTACACCACTGTTAACAAAGGTACTCTCACCTTAGAAAAGTGACTCCTTTTCTTTCATTATAATTGGATAACAAAATAATTTTCTAAATATCAATAAAATATTTGTTCCAGGGATGCCGGGATATCTCAACAAGTTGAACACTTGGCTTGCAACCAGGCCCGACCCATGCAAAGCCATATGCTGAACTGCAGTGCAACTGGTAACCACCGAGCCCTGCAGTGAAGGTTCTCACCTCCCATGCTGGAGGCCCCCAGTCAGTTCCTGCCCCGTGTGGCCTCACATCCACCTGTGTAGAATGAAGCTATGTCACAACTAATGATGTACAACTATGTAGACTGCTCTGGGCCCTCTCCCTTTCTCTCTCTTTCTCTCTCACCTTCTTTCAAAATAATAAAATAAATGTTAAAAAAAATATTTGTTTTATTCTTATGAATTTAAGTATTTCAAACTCTCTTTTTTTTTTTT
>PVKE010046740.1:0-12159 GCA_004027555.1 Craseonycteris thonglongyai | reverse complement strand
AGAGAGAGAGAGAGAGAGAGAGAGAGAGAGAAGGAATCAAGTAAGCATGCAAGCCAGCAAAAGACAGATGAAGAATTTATTATGGAAGAAACATTATCCAAGAAAAATGTTAAAATCCTCTACAATTGCTATAGAAGAACTTCAAAACAGGGAAGGAGAGAGGGAGGGGAGGTGGGAGTGGGCACCAGCATTATGGACACACTCAATGGTTTGGTGGTTACATGGAGAGAGGGGGGAGGAGGGGGGAGGGAGAGTTATCAGGGGAGGTGGGAGTGGGCACCAGATATATGGTGGTGGAGGGGGACCTGGTTCTGGGTGGTGGGCACATAATGCGATGCATGGGTGATGTGATGTGGACTTGTACATCCGGAAACGGTCTAATTGTTACCAACCAATGTCACCCCATTAAATTTAACAATAAAAAAAAAGAACATTAAAGAGCTTGAAGATAAGGTGATAAAATGGTATAATTCTGAAATGTAAGAACCAAGGAGATAATTTTTTTCTCATTAGAGAAATAAATCAATTAAAAACAGCAAAGACAAAATAACTAAAAAAAAAAAAAATAGGCTTGAGATTATCCCAATGAAAAAAAACACAGAAACTCTAAAACAATTAGAGAAAAAAGAATGTATATTAACTAGAATAAACTGTTCTATGTGGGAAGAATTGGTGTTCCTGGAATTTAGAAATCAATGTATAAAAGAGAGAATTTCTTACAATGAAGGGAAAATTGAATTAATGATCTAATGTGTGAGCCATGTTCCAAAAAATCAATATCTAATTCTCATCCTAAGAACACAGTTTTGATAAGTTCATAAAATTGAATAAAGAAAGAGTTTCATAGCTATCCTGGCACTTAGATATCACTTAAAAAATAATACCTAAAAGTTTTAGAAGCAAGCAGAGTCAAATTTATTTCATGTGTCCTAAAGAAAATGAAAGGAAAGATGGCAATCCACAAGAAAACACTTGCAATATATTTGGCAGAGAGTTAATTTTCTTAATTTGTGAAAAATATATCAAAATCAATAAGAGAAAATAATTAAGCAACCAAATAAGGAAATTGGTAAAATACAAAAAACAAACAACAAAGGAGAGGAAGGAAGGCAGGAGGAAAGGCAGGAAGGCAGGAAGAAAGGAAGGAAGGAAGAGAGGAAGGGAGAAAAGAAAACAGGAAAGGAGAATGGAAAAGTAAGGGAGGGGAAAAGGAAGAACAAGAGAGGAGAAAGGGAATCTGGACATCTACATGCCAAGAGGTAAAAACTGATAATGCCTCTGAAATGCAGGACAATGGATTAAAAGCATCTGATTTATTTTAAGTGCTATATTAAAGAATTTAAGCATTAGCTTTTGAGCAAAAATAATTCATTCTTGGCCCTTATTAATTAAAATAGCCCATTTCCAACCAAGCTTAAAGACTAAAAATAAAAAAAACTGATGCATTTTTATAAAATTTCTATCTGAAATTTGATTTTTACAGAAGACTCTGGACCAACTTACCTTTAGTAAATTGAAAGGAATGAGTCTTGTTCCAAAGCCAGGAAGAGAAATGTGTGGTATTTCATTTCTGATACTTATTTGTCCTTCATTTATAATGCAAAAAAAGCTAAGTACAAATGAGAAGAAATAATAAAAGATAAATATACTTCTAAACAATGCTGCTTGGTTCTCTGAGAGTTCATCTAAATAAGCCAGACCTCTGGTCCATTCAGTTATTTTCATTAAACTTCATATATAGCAGGGACTTGACATATATACTGACTGGATAAATGAATGAATGATATTAAAGAAGAAAGAAATGCAATAAATTCTTAAATGATACAAAGAAGTGATTCAGCTAAGTTTGTGTGCTTAATGGTCAGTGATAAAAAGATACCCCCAAAAAAATTATTAAACTCATTGTTTCTCTCATCAGTACATATTAACCAAGCAATTATCATAGTCAATACCGGTAATTATCTTGTTTGATCCTCAACTGTTATGAGGAAGTTATCTCCATTTTGTATCAGTGACAAAACTGAGACTGTAGGTGTGAATAGGACTTGCCCAGATCTCACAAGCAGAAATTCAGAGCTTGGATTTGAACCCTCTAGAGAATTACTCTCTATCCCCTTTCATTAACTGACCCTTCTGAGAAAGATGGCAAAACAGGCAGTGCTGAGGATCATCATCTATCATGGGTAACAGGAAAGGGATTTACAAAAACAAAACAAAAGAAAGGCATATTTAATGGAGAGAAGTAATTTATAGAGGCTAGATTTTGTGGTTTATTATATGGTATTTGTTGTAGGAAGAATAAGTAGTAAGTAAATCTTTGTTAAATGCTGCCTGATTTATTTGGCCTCCCTTTACTTTGGATGAATTTTCCTGAAAGTAGGTGTTTAATCCCGGCACCTTTACATATTATCACAAACACCTGGATATGAAACCTGTATGCTACTCAAGCAGCTATGTGAATAGATAAGCCCATTTCATTACCAAGAATTGGAATTTCCTTTCTGAGATAAAATATATTTAGCTTATGGCTATTATAACCACATCATTGAGAATACTGTCTTTTAAGATAATTTAAAATAGTGTTGTGACTTGACTGTAAAAAGTACTTTGTGGGGAAGTATCAGTACAACAGTGTACCACAAAGACAACTTCTCTTCAAGTCCTGTATTCCCACTGATACTTTGTTCTTCCTCCATAAATTGGCCTTTGACCACCTTTCGCTTAGTTGCATTTGAACGCTACACCTAGAAAGTAAACTTGGCAGTCTTAGGTAAAGTAAGGTTTAATTGAACTCATCTTCTCTAACAATCAGTAGTTTAAAAAGAACATAAATTGATGTTTATGCATATGGAGTAATATCCTATTTCTACTTAAGCTTCTAACTTAAATGCATGCGACAAATGCCCTGAACTCTAAGACCAGTTATCTTCCATTTTAGTACCATTATGAGGTCAGCAGTGTTTAGGCTGTTAAGGGAATCCTTGTCTGTATACATTAGTTCAATGTTTCTCAGTTTCATACATGCATCTGTAGTACTGTAGATGATTTTAGGTGATGTAAAAAATTAACATATTTATTATAATGTGTTAAAAACTCAGGATAAATCAAGCTCATGATTCATAGGCAATGTTAAGATTGAGTCAATCAAAATGTATTATTAAATGTTTTAGCTGTCACCGCAATAATGCTACAAAACAAACCATCTTCAATCTCTGGGTCTTAGAACAACAATAATATATTATTTGGTTCATAAATATGAGGATAAAGCACATCAAGTCTGGGCCAAGAAGGACATCAAACTGTGAGCTCACATCTTATCCTCTTTGGATCTACTTCTCCCAAAAGGATGTTCTTCTTGGGCTAGAAGTCAGGAGTAATAGAGGGCAAGCCCCAACTGTGCAAATGCATTTCAAAGTTCTGTTTGACTCAATTCTGCTAATACCCCATTGACCAAAGCAAATTCCAGGGCCAAGCCCAATGTCAAGAACAGATGAGTAGACTCCTATAGGGATAGAAAATAGGAAATGAGCATTTCAAAACAATTACTGAATTCATTATAGTAGTAATAAAGTTGGAAAATAGATATGGCAAAAGTTTTCAGTGGTTCAACAATGTTTGCTATGGGTCAATACCGTTTTAATTCAGTATAGTTCAGTCTAAACAGGCTGTGCTCTCTACAGCTGCTGTGACTCATAAGCAACTATACATTCTGAGAAATAATGATTTGTAATTCTATCTGTTGCATGGGGTTTATTGTCAACACAAATCTCAAAAGAGAAAACTTGAAGGATCCTGTAACATCTCTCCATGTTTATGTATTTAAAAATCTCATTAATTGCCTTCTATATGTCCCTCAGTATTTTCTTCTTTGTGATGAGACCTAATTCATTTATTTTTTGTGATGCAGCTGACCTATAAAAGGTTACCATGATCAAGGAGGACAATTGCACTTGGTAAATGAAAACGGTACTGAATGTCCCCGACTCTTTCTATTTCAGCATCTTTTATCTCCTGCTAGGAGCCCTGAAATGTACCTCTTGTTTGTGTTTCAAGCAGCAGCAATCAAAATGGGTGAAGGGAAAGTCAAACTGGAATAAACAGACTGTAGAGGCAATTTTTGTTTTGATCAGATTCTGTTGTCTATGTGAAATGGACTCATTTCTCTGAGGTACTCCGTTGCATTGCTCAGCAAGAGAGAAGCCGTTGGGCTAATACTAGTTCCAAACACATGTCAGAGTAACAAATGTTCATTATTTCTCTTCCTTTTTTCCAATGTACCACACACACTCATGCTCACAAACACACACTTGCATGTGCATACACATACGCACATGTATATTCTCATATGCATATGCACATTCACATAATTTTGCCACTGCATGCACACATAGTCATATACTCACATCACATGCACACACATCCATGCATGCATTATGCACCCTCATGATATTATATGAATAAACAATGTCTACTAAACAGACCTTTAGAGTCTTTGAAAGCAGATATTACAAATTATGCCTCACTCTTCTCCTAGAACATAGCAGTATACAGAACTACAACCTTGACTTCCGTTTTTTTGTCATGGATCTCAAACCTGCCATTACAGCTCATGCTAATCTATTCCAATATGGTAACACAACCCAAGAGTTCTCATATGAATGTATTTTATTATAATATAATTAAGTTTAACAAACATGGGGAAGCCGGGATGGCTCAGTGGGTTAAGCGCTCGCTTTGCAGCACCGGGGACCGAGGATCGAATCCCGGCCCCGGCCTGTGTGGAACCATGTGCTGAACTGGGAGCTCCCCCAGTTCAGTTCTCTCTCTGTCTCTGTATCTCCCTCTCTCTCTCTCTCAGAAATAAATAAATAAATAAAAAGGTTTATTAAAACAAAAGAACAAAAAAAACCTATATATCCTAAAAAAAAAACAAAAAAAACAAAACACAGGGCAGAAACTTAAATATTCACTACTTTCTGGTTTGCCTTTTGGGTAATGCTTTTTTCCACTTTTTCCTTACTCTCTCACCCAGCTCTTCAAAGAGCTTTATATGCAACCCTTTATTTTCATTGAGCATTGTCCAATTGACTAGCATCCTGACTATTAGAAAGTTTCCCATGATGTCAGAGAGGTTCCTCATGTGGTCATATCACCCAAGCTGTTACTGTTGATAGTAATGAGTTTGAAAGATTTCCTGGCGGAATAAGCCACATGTACCTCTGGATTCCATTACAAACAACAAACCTGAGGAGAAAGTCCAGGAAGTAATGTTTAAGTAGCTTTAGGTCAACTAATTTTCCTTCCACAGTAAACATTTCTTATAAAAAAATAGCAATAATGTTATGTTTTAATTAATTCTGGTGGTTCCAGAAAGTTAGACAAGAAGTTAGAACATTTTACAGTCACTTTAATAGTGAAAAAGCCAAGTCTTTTAAATACTATGCTATTTGGGAAAAGTCATTCAAAAAGTTATGACTGTGTTTTGTGCCTTGTTATCAGTGGTGACCCTGGTGATGTTCAGCAATGAGGTATGTAGTATGTTTTATAGGATGAGTTCACAAATATAATTGTCAGATCATATAGTCATAGGATATAAAGTACAGTATAGGGAATATAGTCAGTGGTATTATAATAGCTATGTGCAGTGTCAGATAAATAGTAGACTTGTTGGGGTTATCACTTTGTGGGGTTTGTAATTATCTAATTATGATATTGTATTATACACCAGAAACTAATGATTAAATAAAAAATTTAAAGAAGAGTGCAAGTTCTGTCTTTGAAGGTATCTTCCTTCAAAGAGATTATAAACTGTATACTTCCCTTTGCTTCATTCTCACCCACAGGCACACCATATTTAACATGCTGCGGGCTCAATAGGTACTCATACAGTGAAAATAAATGTAATTATCACAGACATAATTAACACTTTGAAATTTTTATTTCCCAGCACATTATCTATATCTGGTTTTGTATTTTCAAATGCCCTGGCTCTTCAAGTTGTAAAACGTATTAGATATTTAACTAAGAAATAAAGGATACTGTTCTTTTGACTATCTGGAAAATTTCTCACCATAAAAAAAAAAAAAAAGATTTTCTAACTGCTACATTTAAGCATGTTATACAGCTTCAGTTATAGCGAATGGATGACACGCCTTCTGAAGCAGTGCAAATATAGAACAATCAAAATGGAAATTAACTAAAGGCAGGCTGGATTTTCAGCCATCCAAAATGGCAGCATCTGAGAAGGTCTCCTAGGGACACAACTGAACCATTCATCTGTGTTTAAACAAGAAAAACCCTCACTACCAGGGAGATGAATCTTTCTGCTTTCAGGCATGCCTAAGGCAAAGTAGGTTTTCCTTTTCTTCTCTCTTCAAAGATTAAGCTACATAAACTCACATATGTACAAATTTCTCTAAATTTAAATTGTAGGTTGTTCTGATTAAACCAAGTTTCTCTGCTTTCATGATACCAGATTTCTAATTTGAGAAATTGTATGTGTATGTATGTAATTATCTCACAAATTTGAGACTTTAAAAGATGACAGTGTTATAGTATTCAAAGCAACTCAAACAACGATTTCCTCCTTTAACTTTTTCTGCAAAAGAAGTTGAGTCCCAGGCGTATTTTTAAATTTAGTAGAGCAATGGAGGGGTGACAGAACCACTGTCAGTCTGGTTGTTCTAATTCTCTATTAATCAAGGACTATCTTCTTTCATTCTTTCAGCTCAAGGTGAGGACACGCCTAGAGTTTCTGTGAAAAAAGAAGGCTCCTGCGACACAGAAAACTCTACAAGTCCTGATGGTAAGGTTCATAAGCGATTTGAGCTCCTGCAGACTGCAAATCTCACACATTTTCTGTGTGTAATGTAGGATTAGGGGAGCTATCCATGAATCAACAGATTCAGTTAGAACAAGGTAGAGTT
The DNA here is from genome assembly GCA_004027555.1 of Craseonycteris thonglongyai. Taxonomy (NCBI): domain Eukaryota; kingdom Metazoa; phylum Chordata; class Mammalia; order Chiroptera; family Craseonycteridae; genus Craseonycteris; species Craseonycteris thonglongyai. Next base: position 5,233 of record PVKE010046740.1, on the reverse strand, counting down.
CAAAAACCATTTTCTACTAAGAACTAATAAAATTGGCAGCCTTTTTAAAACACTGATGCCAGCTCAGTTTAAAAAACAGCATGTGCTTCAGTTCAATCATACCTTACAATACTGAGGCCGCAGTGAATAATACCAAGGTGGAACTGGACTGAAATCTAGCTGGTGAACTCCCCATAAATATCACTTACTTCTGCACAAAGTGCTTGTTCATCTGCCAGTCATGCTCCAGTCTAGAGCCCTGGCTTGAATTTAGCCTAAGGTTGTTCTCAGACCTTCATCACTTTACCTGAATGTATCATGTCAGATCGCTTGGCCAAAAACATAGGGAGCCTTTCAAGGCATCTTAGAAATAAATTTACAAAACAACTCTTTTTAACTTCCGTCTGATTTTCAAAGCATTTGAAGATTCCGAGCCTTAGGAATCTACCCTTAACCCTGCACAATAAACATACCCCTTGAAATTTCATTACATTAAAAAAGCTATTATTTGAATACATGTGATTTCATAAATATTTAACTTCACTGCCCCAAAAGGCTTAGGTGAACAAAATTGGCCAGTGATCAACTGTGTGTGTATGTATGTGTGTGTATTATATATATATATGATCATATATATATGATTTTGTGTGTGTGTGTGTGTGTGTGTATACAAGAGCTATCCAGAAAGTATCCAGCCATATGACCGTTCTCTTTATTTTAACAATGCTGGATTTTTTCCAGACAGCCTACACACACACACACACACACATACACACACACATACATACATACATGTATGTGCATATACGCACATGTGTGTGTGTGTGTATTTTTTTTTCTATTTTTGCTGTTTGAGTAATTTTAGTCCTTCTTTCAGCCGCCCCCCCCCAAGGAAATTACTTTGAGTTGATGATGACTTTGGGAAAAATCAAGCCACTGGGACTTGGTGGCTCTAAATAGAGTTTCCTGTAGTACTTGGAATTCCACCCAGCTATAGGAATTTCACTTTTGCACAAACTGATTATTTCACTCACAGGCATACATTATCTAGAAGCATCATATTTTGGAACACCAGATCCATCCATTAAAAGACAGCTCATGTTAGTCATGCTCAGTTGAACAAAATATGTCCCAGCCTACTTGTGACAGTATGGACATGGTCCGTAACTAGTTCTGTACAAAGCATGTTCTGAAGAACACCAGGCCCATACAATGCTCTTTGAATAAAAGCAGAATAAATGTGGGAAATACTGTGTTTCAGTTCTTACTTGGAGGGTCGCCATGCATGTTTCAGGCTCTAAAGTCTCAGCTGTAAGGAAACTTATTAACGTGGGTTAAGTTGCTTTTTCAAACTTATTTAATCATTGAATGCTTTGTATAGTAATATTGGTTAATAAATTTTGGACCTTGTGATTCTTGGGTTGGAGGAAGAAGTAGAAAAGCAATGTTCTACTGTATTTTATTCTGCATTTTCCCACACTGAGACTAGCAAATTTATAGTAACTTCAAAGACCGAGACCGAAAGTACACTTATCACTCTCTTTGTATAGGTAGAATTACTGCATCTGACCAGTTTACACCTGGGTTTTTAGAATGAGCTCGCACATCATTAGAAATCCAAGCTAGCATGATGGTGAGAACAAAGAGACCTGTTTTTAAAATCTTCCTCTTTCAAAGATAGTTAAGTGGGATGCTGTACAATGTTATGTCTTCTTTCAGGCCTCTTTGGGGTGTGAAAACCAGCATCTGCCACTATTTTACTTGTATCGAGCTTTCATGTTCAAGAAAAAGACACTTGGGTTGTTGATGCTGTGCAAATAAATGAAGCCTATCCAAAAGAAAAAACACAGAGTTTTTTTATTTGAGCTTAGAGGAGTGTTAGCCATTATCACTTGTGTTTGGCCAACTCAAAGGAATGCAAAAACATGGGAAATTTTTACATTAATAAAAGGGAAGACTCAAAATGGTCTCTGAGTGGAGGTCGTTGGCATGGGGAAGAGAGACCTGGGCTAAGTAGAAGTGGGTCATGTTAGGTGCTTGGCTTAGGAACATACTTCACTTTTCCTGGTTGGTCGTATGTTGAAAGCATGAAGCAAAATAACAGAGAGCCTGGCAGTCACTCACCATTCTGAGCTGATTGCTGCAGAAGCTATGGTTTGATTGCCCAGGCTGATTGCTATAGAGATTTTTAAGTCAGAATTATTTTATTATATATGGTCTGGCCATTGTCCATTTGTATATTGTCTCTCAGTTTATAATACAGTCTTTCATGCTTTAAAATATCAACATAATTAAACCTACTGACCCTTGAAAATTTCTAGAGTGATTGTTATGCCTGTGCTCCACTACTTCTAAACAATGGCAGTAATTATGCATTCTATTTTTATGCAAATGCTCACATAGAACAATACACACAGTAAAGTAAAAGCACAGGTTTTGCTTTATTACTGCTGTGTGATCTGATTAGATGTTTTGCTTTTCTATTTCATGGGGTCCATCACTGCTACACCCACTGGCAAGTTTACAGGGTCTGTTTTGAATTTCAAAATTGAAAACATGGAAAAACAAAGAAGCCTATTGACATAGCTGTTTGAGAGGAAGCTGTTTACCTCTCTGCAGGTCGATGATCTCTTTTGCTTTGTTTTCTTAGACATCTATTAAAGCCTTTGAATTTACAAAAGGATGGTAATAAATAGCCCCAAAATGTCAACCCAAAAAGTTGGTATGAAATGACAACTCAACTTCTACAATTCAGTAAAAAGGCAATTCTGCCCTCCCCATTTCTCACCAGTAAAAATCAACAAGAATGATCCCCAAATTTTAAATGAACAAAAATTAACTGGAAAAAAAGGATTTAAGATAGGAAGTCAGAAAATTATCAAATCATTTTAATGTGTTTAAAAACTTGGGGTTTAATTTTTTTTTTCTTTCTGGTTATAGTTGAAATGAATAGTCAGGTTGACAGTGTAAATGACCCAACAGAGAGTCAGCAAGAAGATTAACTAATAGGTAAGTATTCTTCTCATGGGATTTTCAATTGATTACACTGGTCATAGGAACTGTTTGTACAAGACATATTGGATTTCCCTCAATTCTACCAAGTCCCATAGCATGGCTTAGGCTAAACTTTAAAAATCTTTATACAAAATAACACAGTGTAAGGTCCAAGGATTACCCTAGAAGCTTAACATCTTTAAGGAAAAACAATAAGCCACCACCTATTTAATTCATACAATACTTTGGGTTTTTGAGCTTTGACAACAAGAGAAAATGTTTTTCCATCAATCTCACCTCCGGTCCTCCTGGAGTGTTCATATTATTTCAGCAACCCCAAGCTGATTCTGAAGTATTGCTTTACCAGAATTTTCCAGCTGTGTTGTTTTAGTGTATATACATTTTAAAATATTAAACTAAATGTTTGCCCTGGAGAATTTGTAAAGACCCTTGAGTGTGTTTAGACGGAAAGAAGCCAGTTTCACACCATTACCTGTGAACCAATGTGTCTGTGCAAATGTTGGTTGTGTTGAATGAGCTTCAGGGAATGTGTCAGGAAAAGAAAAGTTTGGGCCAGACCATGTTTAGGAGTTTGCTCAGACCAATACTCTAAATCTCTGTATATGGAGAGAATATATCTAGAATGATGAGTGGTTGAGGGCTGGTAAGAAAAATTGGAGGGAAGATGTCAGGCTCACTATTCCAGTTCCTACGCCTAGTTTTAATTACTTAGCTAAGGAACACAACAACAACAAACCAATGGAATAAATGAACTGTGCCTCATCCAGTGTAAGACACAAACATGTTGACCTTTGCCACCCAGCACCTCCCTGCACTCCCTGTATCTTTTTGTTAGGTTCCCCAGGAGGTCACACTGCACCACTTGAGTTGCTGCATCATGGCCTGATAAATTTCAGAATAAAACATTCTGTATACACACATCTGTCCTTTCCATCATGGTCTCAAACATCATTTAAAACTAAAATTAATAGCATTTGTGTAATATGTGCATAGCGTAAGATTGCTAAAAATTATAAACACACATAAACATGGTCTTATAAACATTTCTTGTTTTGTTGTTGTAGTTAAGAACCTTGTTCTTGTATTTTAAATATCTTGCTAAGCAGCATGAAAGATAGGGTAGAGGAGTGCCCATTAAAACATAATGAAGTGAGACTAAACCTGAAAATTTTAAATACAGGTTCATCATTGTTGCCTTATCTTTTACCCTGTTGTTGCCAACAAACTACAGGTGTCTTGTCTTGATTTTTTTTCTCACAGACACTGTTGTTTTCCTGTGTGATCACTATCTAGATATAGTAGTACCAGTACAAATCTATTTTTCTTGGTAAATATCAAAATATTTTTCCATGACCATCAACACCAATTTATACCTTTATCCTAATGAGTAAATTGTTACAACTTAAAGTAAAAATTGTAAAATCGGGAATATCATCAATAACAATGAGGGAATAGAGTAATAAATCAATAGAACCTTCTGCAAATGTAAAGGTGGTTTTTCAACAAGTATTTGAGGACATGTGAAGATGGTTTTTGGTATCTGAGCCTTTAGTTCTAGAGAACTACGGCAGGCAGTATGTGGCTTCTAGTCTGGGCACTGAGATGCATTCTACTTGTGCTCACACAGCATGCTAGCTTTCAGAATCCAGCTACCTTGTGAGAAGCTCAGGCACTTCTATAGAATGACAAAGGCCATGTAGAGAGAGAGCCCAGAGACTGAGAGGTCATCCTTGAGTCCTGGCCTTGGTGGATGGCAAGTGGAGCAGATGAACTGCTCAGCTGAGGCCAGACCAGATTACAGTGCTCCCTCGCCACTTCGCGCTTCATGTTTTGTGGCTTCAGTGCTTCACGGGTTTTTCCAAAACATTCATCAAAAAATAAAAATGAAAAAATACCACCATGTCGGCAGCCACATGGCGGAAAGGAGCGTTGTTTCATGTGGATGCGCGAGAGAGAAGGATCCCTGCGTGTCAAACACAGAGATGAGCTGACTCCGAGTCCATCCCACGGGCTCTCATAAAGGCGCGGGATTGGGTTCCGGGGCAACATCGACCCATGAGAGGACGAGTGGCTTTATCCCTGTGAGGTGATTGTCTGCGCATCATCGCAGCCTCACCTGGCATCTTCTCTGGTTGTATCTCGCCAGTCTTGTCCATGATGGTGACTGTCTCGCATACTGTATTTTAGTGTTGTGTTGGCGATCACTTGTTTTGTTTAAGCGATCACTTTTTTTATTAAT
>PVKE010046739.1:0-12133 GCA_004027555.1 Craseonycteris thonglongyai | reverse complement strand
TTGTTTTCATACCTTGGATATCGTAAATAATGTTGCAGTAACCACGGGGGTAACTGGCATCTCCTTTAGATAATGATCGTTGTTCCTATGGATGTACAAGGGCTGTCTGGAAAGTATCCAGCCACGTAAGCATTCTCATTATATTGAAAATGACTGGATTTTTTTCCATACAGTCCCCCTATACCCAGAAGTAGGGTTGCTGGATCATAGGGAATTCTGCTTTTAGTTTCTTGAGGAAACTTCAAACTAGTTTTCCGTAGTAGCTGTACAGGTTTACATTCCCACCAACAGTGTGCAGGGGTTCTGTTTTCTCCACATTCTTGCCAACATTTGTTATCTTTTGTCTCCTAGTAAGAGCCATCCAAACAGGTGTGAGGTGATGTCTCATTGTGGTTTTGATTTGCATTTCTCTGGTGAATAGAGATGTTGAACTCCTTTTCATGTACTATGTTCCAGGGTCTTTCGTTAGCCATTCTGTATATTATTCTTTAGAAAAATGTCTATTCAGATTCTTTGCCCATTTTTTAATCAGGTCGTTTAGTTTGTTTGCTCTTGAGTTGTATGAATTTTTAATACATTTTGGATCATTGCAAATATTTTCTCCCATTCCATAGGTTGCTTTTTCATTTTATTGGGTTTTTTTACTGTGCAGAGTTTTTTAGTTTGGTGAAGGACTGGTTGCCTATTTTTGTTTTTGTTGTCTTTGCTTTTGGTGTCATATCCAAAAAATTATTGCAAACAACAATGTCTAGTTTACCCTGTATGTTTTCTTTTTTATTATTATTATTTATTTTTCAATTACAGTTGACATTCAATATTGTATCAGTTTCAGGTGTACAGCACAGCAGTTAGACATTTATATAACTTATGAAGTGATCTCCAAATTCTAGTGCCCACCTGACATCTTACACAGATATTACAATATTATTGACTATATTCCCTATGCTGTACTTTACATACTATGACTATTTTGTAATTGCCAATTTGTACACCTTAAATCCCTTCACCTTTTTCATTCAGTTTCCCAATCCCCTTCCCATTTAACAAAAAATTTGTTCTCTGTATCTATGATTTTGTTTTAATTTGTTGGATTATTTATTTTGTTTTATAGATTCCACATATAAGTGATATCATATGGTATTTGTCTTTCTCTGCCTTATTCCATTTAGTATAATGCCCTCTAGGTTCAGTCATGCTGTGTGAAATAAAATTTTATTCTTTTTTATGACCAAGTAATATTTCATTGTACATATGTACCTGTGCATACAGATATGTGTGTATGCATGTGTGTATATAAATATCAAATTTTCTTTATCTACTTATCTACTGATGGACACTTAGGTTGCTGTCATATTTTGGCTATTGCAAATAATGCTGCAATAAACATAGGGATGCGTATATCATTTCAAATTAGTGTTTTGGATTTTTTTGAATAAAAACTCAGAAGTGGAATTATATGGTAGTTCTATTTTTCATATTTTGAGGAAATGTCAAAACGTTATTTATAGCAGTGGCCCCAATTTGCAATCTTACCGACAGTGCACAAGGATTCCCTTTTCTTCACATTGTCACCAACACATGCTGTTTTTTGTTTTATTGGTGATGGCCATTTTGACAGCTGTGAGGTGATATCTCATTGTGGTTTTAATTTGCATTTCTCTCAAGATTAGGATGTTGAGCATCTTTTCATGTCTACTTGCCATCAGTATGCCCTCTTTGGAAAAATGTTTGTTAAGATCCTCTGCCCATTTTTAAATTGGATTTGTTTGGTTGGTATTAAATTTTATGAGTACTTTATTTTGAATGAGTTATTTTGGATACTAGCCTCTTATTGGATGTGTCATTGGCAAATATCTTCTCACATACAGTAGGTTCTTGTTATTTTGTTGATGGGTTCCTTTGCTGTGCAAAAACTTTTTCGTGTGACATAGTCCCATTTTTTAATTTTTTCATTTGTTTTTCTTTCCTTGCAAAAGGAAATAAAAGGAAATATATATATTGACTAAGAGCAATATCAAAGAGTTTGCTGCCTATTTCTTTTCTAAGAGTTTTATGATTTGGGGTTATATATTTAAGTCTTTAGTCCATTTTCAGTGTATTTTTGTATATGCCATAACAAAGTGGACTAATATATATATGTGTGTGTGTGTGTGTAATATATATATATGTGTGTGTGTAATATATATGTGTGATATATATATATATATGTGTGTGTGTGTGTGTGTGTGTGTGTGTGTGTGTGTGTGTATATCCTGTTTTCCTAACACTGTTTATTGAAAAGAGTGTCTTTACCCCCATTGTATATTCTTGCCCCCTTTGTCATAGATTAACTAACTGGGTAGGTATGGCTTTATTTCTGAACTCTCTATTCTGTTCCATTGATCTATGTGTCTGTTTTTATGCCAGTGTCATGCTGTTTTGATTACTATAACCTAGTAATACAGTTTGATATTAAGTAATATGATGCCTCCAATTTTATTCTTCTTTCTCAAGATTACCATGGCTATTCAGTGATCTATTGTAGTTCCATATAAATTCTGTGAAAAGTGGCATTGGTATTTTGATAGGGTTACATTGAATCTGTAGGTTGTTTTTAGTAGTAAGGACATTTTAATGCTGATTTTTCCTATCTATGAGCACTGTATACACTTCCATTTATTTGGATCTTCTTCAGTTTCTTTATTCAATATTTTATTGTTTTCTAAATATATGTCATTTTACTATATCATTAAATTAACTCCTAGTTATTTTATTTTTTGATGCAATTGTAAATAGGATTGTTTTCTTTCTTTTTTCTTTCTTTCTTTTTTCTTTTTATTTTATTTATTTATTTTTTATTGTCTTGAGAGAGAGAGAGAGAGAGAGAGAGAGAGAGAGATACAGATACAGAGAGAGAACTGAACTGGAGGAACTCCCCAGCTCAGTACATGGGTCCACACGGGCCGGGGCCGGGACTCGATCCTCGGTCCCGGGACTCGATCCTCGGTCCCGGGACTCAATCTTCAGTCCCGGGACTCAATCTTCAGTCCCTGGCACTGCAAAGTGAGCGCTCAACCCACTGAGCCATTCCGGCTTCTCAGGATTGTTTTTTTAATTTCTCTTTGTGATAGTTCATTATCAATGTATAAAAATTAAATTGATTTCTAAATATTAAGTTTCTATCCTGCTTTACTGAATTCATTTATCAGTTCATAGTTTCTTGGTAGAATCTTCAGGGTTCTCTACTTATAGTATTATATTATCTGCAAATGACAGTTTTACTTCTTTCTTTCCAATTTGAACGATTTCTTTTTCATTTCTGATTGCTGTGGCTAGGACTTTCAGTACTATGTTGGATAAAAGTGGTAAAATTGGACAACCTTGCCTTGTTCCTAATCTTAAAGAAAATGCTTTTAGCTTTTCAATGTTGCATATGTAGTTAACTGTAAGTTTGCTATATATATGGCTTTTATTATGTTGATGCAGGCTTCTACTGGTCCCACTTTACTGAGAGTTTTCATCATAAATGGATGTTCAATTTTGTTGGATGTTTTTCCTGCATCTATTGATAGGATCATATGATATGTAGCCTTCAGTTTGTTCATTAATTGTCTCACTTTAGTTACTTTGCGTATATTGAAACAATCTTGCATCCCAGGAATAAATTTCACTTGATTGTTGTATAGGATCTTTTTAATGTGTTGCTGAATTTGGTTTGCTATCGTTTTGTTGAGGATTTTTGCATCTATGTTCATCAGGGATATTGGCCTATAATTTCCTTTTTTGTTTTTGTTTTTGTTTTTGCAATATCTTTCCAGTTTTAAAATCAGTGTAATTGTGGCCAGGGTAATTTGGGAGCCTTCCATTCTCATGAATTTTTTGGAAGGTAAAACTCACCTTGAAACCATCTGGTCCAAGACTCTTGTTTGTTGGGGTTTTTTGGATTGCTGATTCAATTTCATTAGTAGTAATAATCAATCTAGATTTTTATTTTTTTTTTGTATGTTCCTGGGAATTTATCCATTTCTTCTAGATTGTCCAATTTGGTGGCATACAATTGCTCATAGCATTTTCTTATAAGCCTGTGTATTTCTGTGGTGTCAGTTGTCATTTCTCTTTCATTTCTGATTTTATTTATTTGGGGCCTCTTTTCTTTCCTTATTGAGTCTGGTTTAAAGCTTATCAATTTAGTTTATTTTTTCATTGATCTTTGTATCATGTTTTAGACTCTATTTTGTTTATTTCCACTCTGATCTTTATTATTTTCTTTCTTCCACTCACTTTTGGTTTTGTTTACTATTCTTTATGTAGTTCCTTTAAGAGTAAGGATATATTTTTTATTTGAGATTTTTCTTGTTTCTTGAGGTTGATATGTATTGTTATGATTTTTTTTCTTGGGACTGTTTTTACTGTGTCCTATATTTTGGGTCATCGTGTTTTTATTTTCATTTGTTTCAAGGTGTGTTTTGATTTCTTCTTTGATCTTATTGTTAATCCAGTCATTATTTAGTAGCATATTGTTTAGCTTAAAGTGTTTGTATATTTTTCAGTTTTCTTCTTGTAATTGATCTCTACTTTCATAACACTATGTACTCAGAAGATGCTTGGCATGATTTGAATCTTTTTAAATTGAGACTTGTTTTGTGGCCTAATGTGGTCTATCCTTGAAAATGTTCTGTGTGTGCTTGAAAAGAGTGTATAGTCTGATGCTTTAAGATGAATGTTTCAAAAATATCAGTTAAATTTATCTAATTTAATGTGTCATTTAATACCGCTCTTTCCTTGTTGACTTTCTCTCTGGAAGATCCATCCTTTGGTGTCAAAGGGGACTCAAATCCTGCCCCCCCCTTTGAATGAATTATTGTTAATCTCTTTCTTTATGTCCATCAGTATTGCTCTATATATTTAGTTGCTCCTACATTAGCTGAATAAATGTTTGCAAGGGTTATAGCATCTTGTTGGATTGATCCCTTTATCATTATGAAATATTATTTGTCTCGTTATAATTTTTGTTTTAAACTTTATTTTGTCTGACATAACTATTTCTACCTCAAGCTTTTAAAAATTTCCATCTTCACGAAATATATTTTTCCATGTCTTTACTTAGAGTTTGTGTGAGTCTTTCAACCTGAAATGGGTCTTTTATAGACAGCATACAAGTATGTATAGATCTTGTTTTCCTATCCATTCAGCCAACCTATGTCTCTTGATTGGAACATTTACTCCAGGGGTATACAATCTTTGGCTTTGATGGGCCACATGAGAAGAATTGTCTCAGGCCACACACAAAATACACTAATGTGAATCATAGCTGATGAGATGAAAAAAAAAAGAACCACAAAATAAATCTCAATGTTTTAAGAAAGTTTACACACTTGTGTTGGGCTGCGTTCAAAGCCACCTTGAGACACATGCAGCCTGCAGGCCACAGGCCTCGGGTTGGACAAGCTTGATTTAACCCATTTACATTGAAAGTAATTTTTGACAGATATGTAGTTATTGCCATTTTATTAATTGCTTTCCAATTGCTTTTGTAGTTCTCTGTTTTCCATTCTCTTTATATCTTCTATGTTAATGACTTTCTACACAGTTACATTTTGATTTCTTTCTCTTTATTTATTGTTTGTCTCTTGTAGATTTTTGGTTTGTGGTTACTGTGCGCTTCATAGACCAAGTCTTTTTCACATTGTTCATTTAAGTTTGAACACATTCTAAAATCACTACCATTTTTATTCACCTTCTCCACATTTATGTTTTTTGGTCATTATTTTATACTTCTGTTCTGTGTGTGTTTGTGTATATTTCTCAATATAATGTTATAATTACACATGAACATTCTATTTTTACCTTTTTTTAAAATAATTTTATTATCTCATCATGATAGTTATTTTTATTTTATTTTATTTTTTGACAGAGAGAGAGAGAGAGAGAGAGAGAGAGAGAGAGAACTGAACTGGGGGAGCTCCCAGTTCAGCATATGGTTCCACACGGGCCGGGGACAGGATTTGATCCTCGGTCCCCAGCGCTACAAAGTGAGCGCTTAACCCACTGAGCCATCCTGGCTTCCCCTATTTTTACCTTTTAACCTTTGTAATAGGTTTGTAGTTTGTTGATCCACTGCTCTTATATGTTTGCCTTTGTTGGAATTTTTTCTTTGAAATATTTTTTATTTATATTTATGATTTTTTTTTCTTCTTAAAAAAGTCTCTTTAATATTTCATGTAATACTGGTTTGGGTTCATTCCTTTCACTTGTTCTTGTCTGAAATTCTCTGTATTTGGAAAAGTGTGTAGTTAAGTCCCTTCCAGGGGGAAACTGAGAAATGGGCATTTTTTGCCTGCTCCCTTTTGTGCTGGGCTGGGTGTATAGCTATTAGGAGTTGCTGCTGATCTGGTTAAGAGCTGCTTCTTTGTTCTCTCCAGTCCCATGGGACCTGTGAACACAAGCCCCTCTGGCTATCAGAGCCAGGCAATTGGTGGCCCATCTCTCTGGCAGCACTATCGAGAGCTAGGGTGGCAGATATGTGCAGAAGCTCCTTCTAGGAAGATGCTGGTAACTTGCAGTGGGCTACAGGCGTAGGTAGCAGTGGGGTCTGCCCATTTCTGGGGAGGATCACAGGCAGCCCTTAGATGTGTGCTAAATTAGAAGGCTAACCTTCGGGCAGCAGCTTTCAAAGCATGCAAATTAACCTCCTTTAGAAAAGACTGGGAGGTGGGGGATTTTGCCTGTTCCCTCTGCACCGTGCCCTACTGTGGGAGGTTGAGGGGGGCAGAGAGCCATGGGACTGTTCTCACCCATTAACTACCAAGTTCTTTCTTTTTTTCTTTCTTATTTCTTTTTTTTTTTTTTTTTTCCTATAGTCTTGTAAATCTCCTGGACCACAAGCCTTGTTGGTTTCAAAACTACATATTTTGAGATCCCTTTCCTCAGGTGGGATTTTTAAACCTTGGGGTGCTAAATCTTGGGTTTAAATACTTCCCAGGGAGAAGCTGGGAAGTTGGGAGTTTCCTCTCAATGACATGGCACTGTACTGGCTGGCATAGGGTTGATGGTGAGAGTGTGTCTCAGCCTTTTTCCTACCAATTTGATTTGGATATTTTCTCAATTTGAGTATTTTCTCCTACTATTTAGGAGTCTCTCAGCTAGTTTCTGGATCGCCTATAATGGTAATGGCTCCCTGTGCACCTGTACATTCAGTGTGCCTGTGGGCAGAGGGGAGTTAAGGAACCTCCATCTTGGTTGACCTTCTACTAACCACATTATAGGTTGCTTACAGTTGTTCCATAGGATAGGTACGTGGAAAAAAACTATGGAGATGAGATTGTCTGCTATCTTGGCCATCTAACAATGTTATAGTAGACTCTCAGTTAACAAGCACTCATGGGGATTGGTAGATGTTGGGTAAATATAAGTAGATTATTCATTAACTAGAACTCAAGTAACGAGCACTCTCAAGCAGTGGGCAAAATTTTCAAGCAACCAGCACACACACAAAAAAAAAATTGAAGAATTTTTGTGAGAATGCCTACTGTGTATGAATCTTTGAAAAAGATTGACAAATTATTTTCCCCATCATCAGAATGCCAATCGCTTTCATCAAAATGAGACATTTCATTTTAAGTAAATGCCAGTATTTTAATTCGAAACTTATGTAAGTTAATTATTCTGGTCAAATATTTACTTGACATTTCTGCTTTTCTTTATCTACTGATCAAATTCCAACTGCAATAGTAAGTAATAAAGTTTCTTCATTCCTAAGAAAAAGAAAACTGAAAAATACCGCTACAGAGGAAGGTCAGGCTGTGCTAAGGCTAACGAGTAACCTCTAGGATCTCAGTGGCTTAATACAATAAAGGTTTATTTCTTGTTCGTGCAATGTCTGATTTAGGTTAGGCAGCCACCCAAGGCAACTCTTTTCCATGCAATGACTTAGATCTACCTTGTAACTCTACCTTTGTGGTCTCAGCCAAAGGGGAAAGGAAATGGTGCAGAACGTACACTTGTTCTTAAGTGCCCCCACCCTTCAGTTTCACATCATTCCCAGCCAGATTCCTTTCTTTAAAAATCAATCACATAGCCTCACCCAACTTCAAGAAAATTGAGAAATGGGATGCTGCTCGGTGGTCAGAAAGGAAAGAGCTAGATGTGAGAAAGCGCTAGAAGCCTCTGCTGTATTTAGTTTTTCCAGATGGTATAATAGAAATAGGAGAAAGCAAACTTGGGAGAAGCATGTATGATAGGGGAAAAGATTAAGAACATATTTCTTTACTTAAAAAACATAATGCAAGTGCCTAAAACTTTAGTTATGCTATTTTACACAGTGAACACTAGAAAAACACTTCTAATGCTTTTCAGTTAAATATCATGATTGTGCATGTGTGTGTATTACCTAACTCTGTTCAAACATGTTTGCTCTTACATCAGAGAGCAGTTACCAAAGTATCTCAATAATTACAAGTTTTAAAAATCCTCACTGTTGAAAATTACAAACCCAAGGACCCATAATTCACAGAATGCTAGTTTTGCTGTTCACTTGATATATTTTATTAAATTTGAAAGAAATAAAGAGAAATTCTTTGTAGGGCCATTGAGATAATTATTTCATCATAAATGTAGATGAAATTAGTAGGTGATATGGTAACCTGAAATGAAGTATCATTATCACATTTATGTGAAGAGTAGTTTCCAAAGTTTTTAAGCGTTGACTTATTTTAAGTTCTTTTTACATCAAAACCATTTTCAGGGAGATGATAAACTATGGGTAAGTTTTACTCTTGGAGCTTACAATGAGGAAAAATCTTAGGGAAGACTAAATCCTTTAGTCATTACAAATTATTCCTAATTGCTTTTTACTTCTCCTAATAGTTTTATTCTAATGAGGGGGAAGGAAACTATATAAGCCTTGAATCCTAGCTTTTGGGATTCAAAAGTTGGGACTTAGTGATGACCTAATCCTGGTTTCCCTCCCTGGAACTTTGTCACAGTCTATTTACTGGTCTCTCCTCCTCTGGTCAGTGTCTAAGGTCAAGTGCCTCAGGGCCTCTTTTCTCCCCTTTATACATTCATTCTCTGGGTTGGCCCATGAAGTTCCTTGGTATTAAGGGCCCTCTACACACTGATCTATCCTGCAAGAGCTAGATCTCTATCACTAGAAATCTAGTGATCTCTAGCCCTGACCTTTTCCCTAAACTCCAGATTTATACCCACTTGCCTACTTAATATTTCCACATAGATAGCTAACGGGCACCTCAAACTTAGCATGTGAAAAATAGATTTTTTTATTCTTTAGTTTTTCTCCTCTTCCCTATATGTCCTGTTGGTTAGGACAAGATACCTAGGAGATATATGGATTTCCGTATTTTCCTTCACCACAACACATACATCCAACTCATCAGCAAGTCTTTGGTCTCTTCTGCCAAACTATGTCCAGAATCCAATCACTTCTCTACTTCTTCACTGCCATTCACAGGCCCAAGTCATATGAATTCACATTTGATTATGGTAATAACCTGGTCTCTCTGCCTTCATTCTGAAAACTGACCTTCCACAAAGCAGCCCAACTGAATACAGCAAAGGAATCAAATTATACTACTCCCCTGCTTAAATCGTCCAGTGATTTTCCAAGCACTTGAACTAAAATCCAAGCTCTTACTTCCCAGCCTTGTCTTTGAATACTCCTGACCTCGTGTTGGTCCCATGGTTCTTCTGCCTATATTTAGCAACTTTCCCCTTTCGTTTCTACTTCGGTCATGCAGATCCTGTCAGCACCTCAGGACCTTTGCACTGGTTATTTCCAGTGTCTGACCTACTTCTTTCTCAGATCTTCACATACCTATTATTAAGGCCTCATACAAAAGGCTACCTCCCTAGAAATGTCTTCCATGACATTCCTGCCATTATCACAGGACCTGAAGTGCTCAAACTAATATAAAACACTGGTCTAAAAATTGTCTAGCAGTCAAAAGGAACAAGTCAGAGAACAGGGGCACTGCAATCATTGTCTACAAGGTTTTACTCTTAGAAGCCATTTAGTGTGTATTCAGTTTTCATAGGCTAAGATGGGAAATGGTGCCCAAACTCTAATGGAAGAAAAACATACTAAGATAATGAGGGGGTGGGGGGCAGAGGGAGGTTTATTGAAGAACTATGGATCCCAGAAGTATAGTAAAGGAGGCAATAAGAGTAATTAAATAATTTTCAAAGAGTTTTCTTGGCTGTGTTTAAAATAAGTCTACCTACTGCATTAATTCACACAGATGAGGACAAAGGAAGAGTACACTACTAACACATATTACAAAGGATAGAGAGGGCTTGATGTTGAAGAGATAGAGGATGAATGGAAAGTAGAAGATTCTCTGATTAGAGTGCAGGGGCTTTGGTATGTTAGAAGACAGTGGTGTTGCTTATAGCAGTGAGGAAGTTAAAGAAGAGAGAACTTACACAGAAAAAATAATTTGCTTTTTCAGTTTTTACTATTTCAGCTTTAGGTTTGGGCCAAAGATAAATATATTTAAATATATTTAATATATTTAAATATAAATATATTAATAATATCTTTTAGCAAATAAGAGATACAACTAGAGTGAGATATTGAGTGGAAATATAAACATGGAGCTTATCTCTATACAAAGGGCTGTTAAAGGGGTAAAGGCATTCAGCACATTTATTGGGCTCCTCCAGAGGTAGTGTGTAAAGCTGAGGCAGAGTTAGAGGCAGAGTCTCACACAGTTTGCAAGGAATATAGTCCATAAACAACAAATTACGTTTTGTATCAAGGGTCAACAAACCCAGCCTAGGGGCAAAATCCAGACCACCACCTCTTTTGGTATGGATGGGAACCTAACATTTTTTAAATGATAGAAAACCTATCAGAAGAATAAATAACATGACATGTGAAAATTATGAAATTCACATTTCATTGTCTGTATATGAAGTTTCATTGCAAGATAGTCACAGCCATTTGTTTACATGCTGTCTCTGGCTGCTTTTGTGCTACAATGACATGGTTGAGGAGTTGTGACTGAGACCAAGTGGCTTGTAAAACCTAAAATATTGACTCTCTGGCCCTTTACAGAAAAGGTTTGTAAGCTTTCTTCTCTAGAACAGACCTAGGAAGGAAAGATTGTGGCTGAGTCCTATAACTAAACTAGCAAGAGGAGGAAAGGAAGCCAGTAGGAAAGAATCAAGTTCAAGTTGGATGTGCACCCAGCCCACAGGATGCCGTGGAAGCTGAGATTATGAATCCTAAGAAGGAGGCTAAGCCATTAAAATATTTCAGAATAGTACAAAGGACTCTTGTTGAGCTTCCTAAACGGGGGTTTCTCTAAGTGTAAGTGACTATGTGCCAAGGAGTATGTGAAGCCATCAGACCAAGTAAGCACAGAATATCTTCCTGGAACCTGACTTCACTCTAGGATTTTGGGGATTGCTGAAGACTTGGAATAATAATTTTGTTCTTAAAAAGACATAGCCATTGAGCTGAGTAGAATGCAAAATTTGCATGGATTTATATATAAAATGAGGAGGCTAAAGACATTTCAAAATTGAAATTAGGCTGCTTCAGGTTATAATTGTAGAGATATAAATTCAGTTGTGTCTGTCTTTAAGGATTCTTTAGTGGAAAGGTTTGAAAAATACGGCGTGGAATATTCCAAAGAGTGTTTCTAAAAGAAGACAGTTATCACCATCTAGGCCCTAGATTCTAGGACATGAAATTGACCAGGAAATCAGAAAGGTTGTAACTCCCTTGTCAGTGCCCATTTATCGATGGCGTTTTCTTGGAACACCATTATTGGGAAGGATTCTGAGACCTGTTTTTAGTTTAGCAGTGATTAAGCTGGGGAAGGTGGTGCACAGCAGTTCACTGTAACTATTCATCATAGACTAATGTGGGAAGCTGTCTCAATCTTTTAAAATTTAACATAAGGGTTAACATCGGTATACATTATATAAAGTTTTAGGTGTACAATTATATATTATCTATATATTCCATTATGTGCTCACCATCCTAAGTCTAGTCTCCTTCCATCACCATATATGTTTCCACTTTACTCTCTTCATCCTCCTCCCCTTCCTTTCTAGTAACCACCAATATGTTCTCTTTGTCTATGAGTCTGTTCCATTTGTTCAGAGTTACTTTTTTTTTTTTTTTTTT
>PVKE010046738.1:0-12164 GCA_004027555.1 Craseonycteris thonglongyai | reverse complement strand
TTCTTCATGTAATTTTCTTTCCAGATGATGCCATCATTGTTAATGTTCTCTTTTGGATTTCTTGTTTCTCGGTCAAGTTCATGGCATTGCCATTTGTGAAGAGACCTTCCATTTATCGTATCAACGTACGGTATATTACGGTATGTTCGAAAAATGTCATTCATTAAAAATTTAATTAAAAAAAGAACTGGTGTTGCCTTGGAAGTGGGGGGTAGTCTTATACAGCGAATATAGGCCTAAACCTATGTTTTAACTGTAAAATTAGGGGGTCGTCTTATACGCCCGGTTGTCTTATACGCCGGAAAATACGGTAGTCTGATTCTTTTCAATTTATTCTTCTTTATCAAAACTGTTTCAGAGCTCCTTTGACTTTCCCACTTGAAGTTTAGAATATATTCTGTATTTACAGAAATTTTGCTGAAATTTTGGTAAGAATTGCAGAGAACTGACATCTTTACTATGTTGAGCCTTCCAATCCATGAACACACACTGTTATTTCATTTATTTAGATATTCTTTTATTTCTTTCATCAGCATTTTGCAGTTTGTGTATGTTTTGTTAAATTTATACCTATGTATTTCATTTTTGAGTGATTATAAATGGCAGTATACTTATAATTTTGATGTCCACATGTTCTTTGCTAGTATACAGAAATACAACAGATATTTCTATGTTTATCTTGTATCCCATGACCTTCCTGAACTCATTAGTAGTTCTAGGAAGTTTCACTCTCTGTCTCTCCCTCCCTCGCTCTTCTCCCTCCCTCTCTCATAGATTCTTTGAAATTTTTTAGGCAGAGAATGAGGTTATCTGCAAATAAGGGCAGTTTTATTTCTTCCTTTCCAATCTGTATGCTTTGTCTAGTCTTATTACACTGCTAGTACTCCCAGCACTATCTGAATATAGATCATAAGAGCTGGCACCTTGCTTTGCTCCTAATTTTAGAGGAAAGCATTTAATCTTTAACTGTTAAGTGGTATGTTAGATGTAGTTTTTTTGTTGCTGTTCTTTATTAAGTTGAGGAAGTTTCCCTCTATCCCTACTTTCTGAGCATTATATCATAAATGGGTGTTGAATTTTACCAAATGCTTTTCCTTCATTGATGGCTATGATCATATGAATTTTCTTTTTTAGCCTATTAACATGGTTGATTACATTAATTAATTTTTAAATGTTGAGCCAACCTTGCATTCTTGGAATAAACCCTACTTGGTCATGATGCATAATTGTTTTTACATATTGAATTTTATTTGATAATGTTTTATTGAAGAGTTTCACATCTATATTGATGAAAATGTTTGCCTATAGTTTTAATTTTTTATACTGTCTGTCTGGTTTTGATATCAGGGTAATGCTAGTTTATGAATTGAACTGAAAGACATTGTGTCGAATTGGTGTTAATTTTTTAAACATTTGGTAAAATTCTCCAGTAAAATTATTTGGTCTGGGTAAATTTAATGCAATGTGTTAAAGTTTAAGCCTACAATTTTATATTTTGTTTGCTGTTTGTTCTTTATAGGCACATATAACAACCACATATGAAAGGGTTACAGTTTTTGCTTCAACTATCAAAAATAATTTAGAAAGATCAAGTGGAGAAAGAATGTTTACTGCATTTATCCATATTTTTGCTTATCAGATTCTTTTTCCATTCCTGATTTTTCAAGATTTCTTTAAAAAAATGGTTTCCCTTCTGTTTTTAAAATGTCTTTAAGCATTCTTTTATGGTATTTTTTTCTGGCAACAAATTCTCTTAGTTTTCCTTTATTTGAGCATGTCTTAATTTTCCTTTAATTCCTGAAGGATGCTTTTGTTGGATATAGGGTTCTTACTTGACAGTTCTCTTTCAGTATTTGAAAAAATGCTGTGCTACTTCCTTCTGGCTTCCGTGGTTCCTCATGAGAAATCCAACATCATTCAAATTGTTTATCTCTATTGGTGAGTTGTTATTTTTTCCCCACTGCTTTCAAGTTTTTAGTTTTCAGATGTTTAAGTATTTTGTATTTTGGTATGGATTTCTTTAGGTTTATCTTCTTTAGTGCTTTCTAAGCTTCATGAATCTGTAGGTTTATGTTTTTGTTGTTGTTTTGACAAATTTGGGAAGTTTCCAGTTATATTTCTTCAAGAACTTTTTTCAGCTCCAGTCTTTTTATCTCCTTCTAGAAGTTTAATAACACACACATTTTTATAGTCCCACAAATCCCTGAGGCTCTGTTCTTTATTATTAAATTTTTTTGATTGTTTTTGACAGACAGACAGAGAGAGAGAGAGAGAGACAGAGAGACAGAGAGACAGAGAGACAGAGAGGAGGGAGAGGGCCCAGTGCAGTCTCCATAAGTGTACGCCATCACTTTTTGATGTGGTTTTGTTCTAAATGGGTGGGCGGGGGCTATGCAGAGCAGGAACCAGGCTGGGGGCCTCCTGCTTGGGAGGCATGCCCCCTCAAGCCAAGGGCCAAACTGGGGAGGTTGATCAGGAACCAAACTGGGGGCCTCTGCATGGGAAGCACACTTCAGTTCAGCATATGTGTCTGCATGGGCCAGGCTCGAGATTCGATCCTCTGGCCCCGGGGCTGCAAAGTGAGCGCTCAAGTCGCTGAGCCATCCCAGCTTCCCCCACAACTTTTCCTTGAAGAATTTTTATAATGGCTGCCTTAAAACCTTTGTCAGATAATTCCAACATCTCTGTCATCTCAATGTTGGCATCTAATTTTAAAAATTAATTTCAGGTGAACAAAACAATGTAATGATCAGACATTCAATGTTGGCATATATTGATTGTCTTTTTGTCATTCAGTTTGAGATCTTAGTACTTGGTATAAGTGATTTTCAATTGAAATTTGGGAATTTGAAGTATGTAATAAGCCTTTGGTTCTTACCTAAACTTTCTACTTTTCAGTTGACTTCCTCTGACATCACTCCAGTAGAGGAAGGGGGTGGGTAGGAAATCCAGCTCCCCATGAGGCCTCCACTGATACCTCCCTGGCTTGGAGTGGCAGAAGTGCCCTTTTACTACTCCCATAGTGGTCTCTACCAATACCACAGGGGATAGGGGTGAGGTCTTGTCACCACCCAGCGGGGACTAAAAGTCTGGGCTCCCTACTTGGCCTTCTTTGACACTACCGCAGTTGGGGATTTGGGGTGCCTCATTATAGTGTGATGAAAGTGGAAGTTTAGCTTCTCCACTGGATTGTTGCTGGTGGGGGTGGGGCCATAGTGTTTTCTATGGTGTTTGGCTGGAGTAGCAGTTTTTGTCTAAAAGTATCTGTTTTGCTAGGCTGCCTCTTTCTTTTTTCTTTTTTAAGCTAGAGAGCAGGCTTTTGTGGGTGCTTCTTTTGCTTACCCACTGACATTTCCTCATTTCTGACTTCTTCAGCTTCAACTCTGGGCTATATGAGGGAAAAAGAAAAGCCAGGAACTCACTGCTATGTTGTTTTTAGGGTCTTCGTGTCCTTAGCAGATCTGTCTTTTCTTAATGTTTCAGAGTTTCCTGCTTGTTTTACCACATAATGCCCAAGGGTTTTAGTTGTACTTAGCAAGAGGAACAGGGAGAAGTACCTCTGCTCTATCTTCCTGGAAGCAGAAACACACCTGAAGACCTTTTAACAAGTGTTTACTAGCTCCCTGGAGTTTTCTAGAATCACCTGGATCTTCTTGACACTGCTAATCAAATCAGATTTTCTGAAATGCTTGCCATTTCTCATGGACTTCCAGCTTTCTACCTGACACAGGTGAGTGCACACCTGCCCAGTAGGAAACAATGGGAAAGTTGGGATTTTAGAAGGCCTTTTCCTTTCAAAGCTGTCAGTGTGGTGATGGGTGACTTGGAGCAGAGTCCCCCAAATGTCAATTTGTTAATTTAACTATAAATCCAATTGGGCATGTTTTTCAGTGCCTCTAGGACTAGCCTGCTTAGGTCTCTTCAGGGAAATAGAGGGATCTGAGCAGTGTTTTTTTAAGCATAAATGGCTTAAACCAGGATGTGAAAGTCTATAACTTTGCCTCATCTCCCCACTGGGCTGATTACCATTTGTAAGAGGCTCTCAAGTCTGGGCCTCATCTCCTTGCCTCTCCAGTTCTGGGAGGCAGGAAGCAACCACCTTTCTTTTTGTCTGAAGGGTCTGGCTTCCAGAGAGAAGTGAATTGTCCAAGGCCAGAGCCTGGATCACACCACAGTCTTGTGACTGGCTAATGTAATGACCAGTGTCATTTTCAAGGCTGTACACTGTCTGGCCCCAAATCATTGTATTTTATCCAGGTCAGTGGTTCTCAAAGTGTGATTCACATGCCTCCGAGGGTTCCTAAGACCCTTGTGGGGAATTTGAGAGGTCAAAATTATTTTCCTACTAATATTAGGATGTTATTTGCCATCTTCCCTGTGATGATATTTGCACTTCTGGTGCAAAAGCAAAGATGAGTAAACCTGTTGGTGCCCTAGCACGAATCAAAGGAGTGTCACTGAATAGTACTAGTCATCGTATTCTTCATCAATAATAAAAAAAAAATGCTAGCTTCACTTAGGAATATTCTGGGCAAAACAGTAACAAACTAACAAAATGGTTAATTTTGTTAAATATTGACCCTTGAGAACATGAAACCGAAAGGATGCACAGACCTTCTGCTGCACACAAAGGTGCAATGGGTATTGGAAGAAAAGCTCTTGTGCAATAGTCTTGTGAGCCAAATTAGCCTCTGTTTTCATGAACCATCATTTTTACATAAAAGAACAATTGACAAACGATAGCTATTCAGACTTGTGTATTTGGCAGACATTTTCTCAAAAATGAACAAAGTAAGCCTATCGCTTCAAGGAAAACAACTGACAGTATTTGTTGCCAATAAAATCTGAGCTTTCAAAGTAAAAATCAGAATTTTGGAAAACTTGTACCTGCTATCGTGAGACTGACAGCTTCCCAACACATAACATTTCTGATGAGGGTCAGTAGTGAGATAAAAAATGCAATTAAAAAAAATCTTATATAAAAAATGTGCAAACATTTGAAAGATTTGTATAACTCACTGAACCAATCCCTTTCAAATGACCAATGCATGATGCTATGAAAGGACGTATGGGTAAAAGATTCATCAAAGTGTAAGAGAGAGATAAATAGATTTTAATGTACATTAGGAATAATTCATTGACATGGCTTCAGATTCTTCAGTGAAACTAATTTTTAAGATGTTACCTGTTGTGGGATGAATTGTGTCCCCTCAAAATGCACATGTTAAAGTCCTAAACCCCCATACCTCAGAATGTGACTGTATTTAAAGACAGGGCCTTTAAAGAGGCATTTAATCTTATTAAGGGCAATAAGTCAGGAGCTGATTCTGGGTGATGAGCACATAATGCAATACATAGATGCTGTAATGTAGAATTGTACACCTGGAAGCTATGTAATTGTTACCAACCAATGTCACCCCAATAAATTTAACAAAAAAAGAAAGAAACTTATGACCTCACTCATAGGTGGAATATAAAACTGAAAGTAACGAAGAAACAAAAACTCATGGACACAGTCGATAGTTTAGGGGTTACCTGAGGGTAAAGGGGAGGTGGGTGGGAGAGCTGGGGGGGAGTGGGGATGGGGCATCAAATACATGGTGATGGAAAGAGAGCTGATTCTGGGTGGTGAGCACATAATGCGATGTATAGACAATGTAAAGTAGAATTGTACACCTGGAAACAATATCACTGTTATCAACCACTGTCACCCCAATAAATTTAACAATTGAAATAAATATATAAAAATAAATAAATAAATAAAGAGGCGTTTAAGGTAAAATGAGGTCATTAGGGTGGGTCTTAATGGAATCTGACTGGTATTCTTCTAAGTAGAGGAAATTTGGACACACAAAGAGACAGCAGTGATGCAGGTGCACAGAGAAAAGCCCATGTGAGGACACAGGGGGAAGACAGCTGGAAGCCAAGGAGAGGGGCCTCAGACAAACCCCATGTCGCTGATGCCTTGATCTCAGATGTCCAGCCTCCAGAACTGTGAGGAAATGCATTTCTGTTGTTTAAGCTACCCAGTCCATGGCATTTTGTTACAGCAGCCCTAGAAAACTAATACATTATGACTTGTTGAGTTTGGGTATAGTATCAAAGAAGAATGTTGACAATTATGTGAAAAGATTATTAAAATACTTCTCTTTCTTCCAACCACAGATCTCTATGAGGCTGCAATATCTTCATATACATTAAACAAAACATCATATGGCAACAGATTGAATGCAGAAGCAGATGAGAATCCAGCTGCCTTCAATTAAGTCATTAAAGAGATTTGCAAAAATATAAAACATTGCTTTTCTCACTAATTGGAAAATACAGTTGTTTTTCATAAGATATGTTGTATATGTTACCATAACTGGTTTATTATTGTTATTTTTAAATGAATTAATAAATAAGTATTAAAATTTCAGTTTTAATTTCTAACATGGTAAATATGGGAGATAGTGTCACATAAACTATAAGGGATTCTCGATCATTTTTAAGAGTGTAAAGGGTCCTGAGACAGAAAGTGTGATAATGGTTGATTGAGGTCAGCAATTATCAAACCTGGGTCAATCAAATATGACTTTCAAGATGGTTAGTGTCTGTCCTTTAATTGAGTTCATGTTTCTTTTTTAGTAATTTGCTTGATTAATACTTAAACGTATTTATTTTAAAAGGAAATTTGTCACTCCCATCAGTAAAAACCCAGTGCCACTCACCACAAATAAAACATGACCACGACAAAGAAATGCAACAGGATGTCTTTCCGTTTAGTGGATCTGATTGGCTCCCCAAGGCTGTCAGCCCAAAACCAGCTTGCTCTCTGCTCAGAGTTCAGCCAGTATTTAGGGAGAACGAGGCTGTAATTAAAGATACACTAGTTCCAGGTAGAACTTTTTGCCTTGATGTGACCCGAAAGACTGAAGGAGAACTGAAAATGAACTAGTTTTCCCAGCAGGTGATGGGCTGTTATTGCATACCACCTAACATCCTCCTAAGTACCATCAGAGGCACACACCCCACATGTAGAGATGCTCAGATCTAATAGTAGCGAGGCTGAAAGGTGGGGGGAGCTGCTCCTTTCATAAACCTTACTTCTACCTCCTCAAAGGTGAGCACAGCGAAGTGTGCTCCTCATGCTCACAAGCCCAAGACCACTGACCCTGGTAGCAAAGCTTGAGAAATGGCGCACTGTAGCTCAGGCAAGCCTATAAGATGTGTGTTGCAGCTTTCTATAGAAACCAAAGCACTTCATGGCCTGTAGACACCTCAACTCATGCTTGTGCATACTCCACTCTTGATTCCTTTTCTCTCCCAAATCGGTTTTCCCTCCTGTGTTCCTTTTCTAGGTTCCCAGAAACATTGTTTGCAAGAGCTGAACCCTGGAAACAACCCACATGTTCACCAGCAGGAGAATGAATCAACAGACTGCAACATCTTCATGCCAGGGAGTACTATACAGCAATGAGAATACAACAGCTCCAGCTGCAGCCACCACATGGATGAGTCTGAGAAACATAATGGTGCCTGAAAGAAGCAAGTCTTAGAAGGTTGTAGACTGTATGGTGCCACTTAAAAGAACTAAAGCAAAAGCAACACTAAACAATAGGTGGTGTAAGGATACGTACACAAGGTAAAAATGTTTAAGAAAAGAGGCACCTGGAAAGTTTCTGTACTTTCTGCCCAATTTTGCTGTGAACCTAAAACTGCTCTAAAAATAGAAACTATAAGGGGGGAAAAAAGCAAGGAAATGATAAACACGGGGGAAAAAAGCAAGGAAATGATAAATGCAGAATGATTGTTTCCTTTGGGAGAGGAAGCGGGTGATGTGGACACTCACACAGAAAAAGGTAAATGATTGGTGACATTCTAGTTCTTGGGTTGGATGGTAGGCCCATGATATATACATGGTATTATTAAACTAGCATCTATGCTACATAATTTCTATTGCATGTATCAAATATATTAAAAACATGATAAAAGAAAAAATGTGCAGTCTCTGAGCCATACTTTTTCTTAAGAACCTAGTCTAATGGAAATGATTGGAAATGCAAACATTTCAGTCATAAAGATGCTCATCACAGTGGTTTTCCTTGTAAACTGCAGCAATAATTTGGATACAAGCTAAATGTCCAATCCTAGGGGATGAGTTAAGTAAATGACTGTAAAGCCATAAAATAAAATATTATGCATCTATCAAAAATAATATTTTCAGACAATTTTAAATGACCCAGGAAAAAATTTTAATAATCTGAGTGAAAAATGCAGAGTAGAGAATGGAAATAAAATAGAATCTCAATTTTCTTGCCCCAATAA
The DNA here is from genome assembly GCA_004027555.1 of Craseonycteris thonglongyai. Lineage (NCBI taxonomy): Eukaryota > Metazoa > Chordata > Mammalia > Chiroptera > Craseonycteridae > Craseonycteris > Craseonycteris thonglongyai. The sequence goes on along the minus strand of PVKE010046738.1, from coordinate 3,857 downwards.
GAAGCATAGCATATTCATAGTATAGAGAAAAGAAGTAATGTTGAAAGATGTAACATGGAAACATATAGTGTTCCCCAAAGGTCAACACTGGTGGGGTGAGGGTTTTTTTTGTTTTCCTATTAAATATCTCTCTATATTTCTCCTATTTCTATAGTAAACACATATGTAGGAAACACACTAGCACATGGCACACTGGTACAGAAATACCAGCTTGTCCATCTCCCAGCATGCTCACACAATCCCGTCTCCTTAAGTGACTATCCAACTGCCCCTGAAGCTGAGTTTAGTGTCTGATAAGCCCCCATTGGCCTGACTCCACCAGAGGACAAGAGAGGGAGGGAAAGAGACATCAGACAGCCCTCAGCACACCCTTTCCTCCCAGCCTTCAGTTTCCAGACTGAAGCCCCCCTCAAGGGGCTCTCCTCACCCAACTCAGCCCAACCCCCACCCCTAGGTCCACCCCACCCAGCCCCTCTGTGTAGGGTCACCTACTGAGAATGGAGGAAGGGACCGAGACCCCCGGACACCAGCTTCTCCACACAACTGCGGCCACTCAGCCTCCACGTGGGAGCGTGGGGAGACAGCACCTCGGACAGCTCCACTTCAGGCTCCCAACTTGGAACATACCAGGAACCGCTCCCTCCTTAGGTACCCACTTTCCCATGACTTCCCCTCTGCAGAGATGGAAATCAGCCTCCCAAGTCCCCACAACATGTCTTCATCCTCTCTCACTGTGAAGCCACTTGCCTATCAGATTGATGAGAGACGGCCTATTGACGTTATTGCCCCATTTTACAAATGGGGAGAGTGAGTCTCTTAGAGGTAAGACCACATATCTGAGGGTACACAGGTAAGGGTGGCCAAACGAGGTGATGTGGCTCCCAAAGCCAGTAGGTTCTGCTGCCTCATGCTCCAGAACTGATGCTCCATCAACTATATCCTGATGGGCTCTTTGAGTTGAAAACACATGGAGGCTCAGTTCTGCTGAGCCATCTGCCACATACTAACTCAGAGGCAGAAATGTTGACTTTCTGCAGAAGGGAACGTGTCTGTAGCTGGGAACTGAGCAGCTAGAGGCCTGCTCCCTCCCTGGCTTCCCTGGCTGGGGACTGGGCAATTACATGGGCATGAGGAGGGGAGAGGAGCTAGGGGAGGAGTAGGGAGCAGATGGACCAGGGTGGGCACAGTTCTTGGAAGATGTGGGGGACAGTGTGGGTAGTGAGTCTTTGGGCCACAGCTGACTGCCATTGAGGCTGGATGCCCTTGGGCAAGTCCTCTCCCTGCTTCAGGCTTCAGTTTACCCTCTACTGGGGTTGAAACATATGGTTCTTTCCAAGCCCGACAAGGTATTATATGGCTGCAGGTCTTAGGGGGCTGCCTGCACATTCCCTGTCCTTTGGGAAGACAACAGCCAATGGGGAGGAAAGAGGATTCTTAAGAGAGAAGAACTAGCTGGCCCTAGGTCACACCATTCCTAACAACAATGATGTCAACAACAATGGTAATTATACACCTCTACCCATAAGATGTAAGCACTCTCATGCTTATCATTTCATTCATAGTCCCAATTTTATAGATAAGGACACATAATCGAAGAGGGAGAGAAAGTAGTCAAAGGCCACACAGCTGGCCCAAGGCAGGGAGGTCAGATCCTTATTCTCACGCATTTGTTTCATGAACCTTCTAAATTTTCATCCCCTGGGAAGCTGCAGGCATAGACTTACCAGATGCCTGTCCAGGGAAAGTGAGGCCCCTTTTAAACAAAGTCATCTTGTGCCAAAGGTGGAAGGGAATCCCCACACATGGAATTTCTCAGTTTAGGTACTTGCTGAACATGCTTCCTATGCTACAAAAATAATCACCAGGCATCCCAGCTGGAGGGTTTGCCTAAAGCTCTTCATATGGGTGATACCCACTTCAAAGGCAGCTGGGAGGAGCACTGCATGAGGGGTCCAGTTTTGGCACTGCCCACCCGAAGCCATGTGTTCTGGGATGAACCCTTCTTTGTAAAGTAAGGAGATTGGACAAGGCAGCTCTCAGGATCCTCACTGCCCCAGTTACCCACAGTGGTTGCTTGGAAACAACTTCTTTTTCTTGCCTCACTTTTCCATTCCCCTACCAGCATTCCTGTAAATTATTTGTGCTAGAATCATTGCCTTGTGGACTGCTTCTGGGAGAACCAGAATGCAAAAGAGAGGCATTAATGCTATTCTCATTTTTTTTTTTTTGATGGGAATGAAACTGATGCTCAGCGAGAAATGACTTTCTCAGGGTAACAGAGAACATCCAGATCTAAACTCAGGTCCACTTAAGCTTAGACATTTTGTTTTAATCATTACATATGCCAGGAAGAAAGAATTAAGAGTAAGATTGAGAGTCTAATGACAGAATGGCCATGGAGGACCATTAACTTGCTTGTTCATTCATTCAAAACTTTTTATTGAAATCAACTATTTGTGAAGCCTTGAACTGGGTATGGGGGTGGGGGGTACACTGGTTAAATGCACTGGCTCTAGAATTTTGGGGACTTGGGGTCAAATCTAAGCTCCAACCATGTGCCAGCTGGGCTATGAGTGATTCAACCTCCTCTTATTTCTACTTTGTCATCTGTCAAATGGAGGACCACAGTGGTGTCTACTTCACAGACTGTTGGGAAGGTAAACAGGCTTACATGTATACTCATAAATAAGTGCTTAATATGTACTAGCTGTAAGATGATGGGGGTGTCAGTGCTGAAAACTGGGAAGGGATGTGTGGCAGCAATACTATAATTTTTAGCATGTCTTATCACTTAGGTGAGTCCATGGTCATAATAAATGTATCACTGGAGTTTAAAATTTGCATTACCCCCTACTTTTCCTTCCTCCCACCATCCTTTCCTTCCTTCCTTCCTTCTTCCTACCCACCCAAACACCTGCCCCCTGCTCCTTAGCAGACCCTGTGCTGTGCACTGGGACACAAAGATGACGCGACTGTGCCCCCAGAGAACTCTGTGGGAGATGGGGAGATAAACAAGGTAACTGTACAGCTCTGTGTGGCGAAGAAAAGCCAGAGAAAGGGTAGGGGAGCACGAGGATGGGCATCTGACCTTGTTTATAGTGCAGAAATTGAGGGGAGGAAACCATGTGGCTCAGAGAGGTTCAGTTACCTGCTCAAGGCCACATAACAAGTAAATGGTTGGTTTGACTCCAAACCTCACATGACTTCTATTATCTTACTATGTGGTAACATTCTTTTATGAGCTCCAAGGAATCCATAATAACAAAGACTTCTATTGCAAGACTCTTCTTGGGGACTCAGCCCAAGTGAGTCTTTGGTTGCTGGCTAGTTACAGAGAACAGAGCTTCTGAAGTCTCATTAGAAAGAACAGCAGAAGAGTTGTAAACAATATGAAAGCAATAAATATTTATTTCAAAGGGAATCTGATGAAACATATTAATAAATTTTTCTGAGACTTAGAACCTGAGTGAATAGCAGAAATGGGACAAGACACTTCACTGAAGAATAAAGACCATTTTGGAATTTAGAGCATTTTACCTTGCTGCAGGCTATTGTTTCTCTTTTCAGTCACTTCAAGATTAACTTATAAATCTTTTTTTTTTTTTAAGATTTATTTATTGTTTTTGACAGAGAGAGAGAGAGAGATACAGTCAGAGAGAGAGAGAAGGGGGAGGGCCCCGAACAGTCTCCATAGTTGCACATCATTGATTTTCCACATAGTTTCATTCCACAGGTGGGCGGGGCTGCACAGGGCAGGAACTGGGCCGGGGTCTTGCCCCGGTGAGAACTGAACTGGGGGCACTCCCCAGTTCAGCATATGGGTCCGCACAGGCCGGGGCCGGGATTCGATCCTCGGT
>PVKE010046737.1:0-12162 GCA_004027555.1 Craseonycteris thonglongyai | reverse complement strand
AAATAGTTTTGAACATATATTTTACTTATCTACCCATACCTCGCTGGAATGCACCTTATACTGAAACACAGTGTATAAACATAGTATGCATTTCACACCCCTTCTTCCCCCTTAGACTACGCCTATGACAACAAGTCGATCGTGACACACTTTTAAGATAAAAAGTAGATCTTATATACAGAAAAGCTGGCCACCCCTGCTGTAGGACAAGCTCATTTCTTAAGAAAAAAAAAAGAAGAAGAAGAATGAGAAACTTAGACTCAAAATGTCTTAAGAGATGTTAACCATTTTAATGTGCAAAGTTTATTTGGATCCTGAACAAAAAAGTATTAAAAAAAAAAGAAAAGAAACTGAGAAAATTTAAACACAAATTGCTTATTTAAAGATATTAAGAAATTTATAAGTTTAGTTGTCATAATAGAAATGTGCTGATGTTTTTAAGAGTCTTTATTTTATTTTTAAATTAAACTTTTGGGGATGCTGGGATAGCTCAGCAGGTTGAGCACTTGCCTTGAAACCTCAAGGTCCGGGTATGAAATCCCAGCCTCGGTGCATGCAAACTCATGTGCTGAAATGGGGTGCAACTGGTAACCACCAGGATGGTGGTGAAGGTTCTCACTCACATGGCCCATATCTACTTGTGTGGAATGAAACTATGTCACAACTAATGATGTACAACTATGTAGATGCTCTGGGCCCTCTCCCATTCTCTCTCTCTCACCTTCTCTCAAAACAATAAAATAAATCTTTAAAGAAAATTAAACTTTATTTTTCGATGACTATAGATTCACATGCAGTTGTAAGAAATGATAGAGATCCCTCCTGTCCTTCACCCAGTTCCCCCAAAGGTAACATCTTGAAAAACTATAGTACAGTATCACAACCAAGATACAGACATTGTTACATTCAGATACAGAAAATTTCCCTCATGTTGCCTCTTCTAGCCATTACCCACTTCTTTCCTACCCACACCTTCCTCTCTAAACCCCTGGCAACCACAAATCTGTTCTCCAATCTAAAGTTTTGTCATTTTAAAAATGTTAGGTAAATGAAATCATACACTATGCAACCCTTTGGGATATTTTCTGTACTCAGCTTAATTATCTGGAGATTCATCTAGGTTTTTGAGTGTATCAATAAATATTTATGGATGAGATAATATGACATCTAGGATTTGCTTCCAATAAACTCCAGACTGAGTGAGATGCTAAAAAATAAGATCAGTCATGAGTTTATACTCATAAGTACATTATACTATTATCTCTACTTTTGTATATGTTTATAAAAAGAAGATAGTAAGAAAAAAATGACTTATCTGAACACCATACACCCACATACATAAACACACACATCTTCAAGGAAAATTGAAAATGTGTTTTTTTTATCTAATTACTTTAGCCGGTGCCAAGATCACAGGAGCTCTTTACTTAAAACATAGAGCCCACACCTTCTAGTGATCATTACTGTAATATTCACTCTACCAATTTAGGCAGATCCCGCCTAGGCATCTGTTAACTTTCGGAAGTTCTTTATTAGGCTGCAAGGTTGAGATAATAGGTAGTCTGTAATGTTGGACAGAAGCAGGTAAGTAATCACCATAATCAAGTGTATGAGATTCATGAATGGCTTGTCTTCAAAAGAGAGGGTTTGTGTCTGACATGAGCAGGTCTTTATCATCAGGACAAATGCTGAGAGAACAGAAGTGTGATAACTGAAGATGAAGAGCAGCAAACTATATGAGCACAATCAAGCCTGAAAATGAACTGAAATGCATTTTATATTATGCGAAGGCTGCTTTTGTTTTTAAACCATGCTAGAGGACAGGATATTATTATCATGTTCAGTCTGCGAGCTAATGGTTCTTTAGTATAATTCTGTAAAATGGTATCTACTATTTGGTGCCACCAATATTCTATCAGCTCATTCTCCCCTGGCTTTATCACATCATCCCCTTGGCTCTACTACTTTTTCTACACACAGGGCCTTACAAAAGTGAAAAACCTCACAAAGATCTCAAGCAATGAAGAACACAAATACAAACCCATTAACTAACATGAAATTAAAAGCCAACACATCCAAAGGAAATACTCACGATAACTATAAAAGCCAAGTCATGCAATGGCAACAAATGGGTTTTTCTTGCTGGGTTTTTAATTAGGTTGATGAGATGTACCTTTTTAAATGGGACAGGAAACAATGGTACTGTCCCATTTCAAATGGTATGTATGATGAGCCTAGTCTCATTGGGCTAAATTCAAGTTGTCAGTAGACTGACAATTATACCATTTGAAATGCGACAGTACCATTGTTTTCTGTTCTGTTTAAAATGGTATGTCCAGTCAGCCTATCTTTAATGCCTGCACACAAACTGTGATAAGCAACGTTAAGACTTATATAAAGTTTGTTATCAAAAGTGGGATACCTGTCCACAAATAACTCCCAATAAGACAAATTCCAAAGGAACATCTAAATGTTATAGCTGTGTTAAAGTTTGGTTATATCAAGTAACCTTACCACTCTTGGTATTAAAAATAGTAATGGTAACTGTGATAGTATTTGGTCAATACTATTATGCTATGATAGGTAGGAAAAAAATGTTCCACTATAAGTCTATCTATATGACACTTAAATGTCTATATATTGAAAAATATTAATCAATTCCATTAAAAACAATTATGGTACAGATTGGTTCACTTAACTGGTTCAGCAACTTAGGGGTTCTAATAAGATCATAATAGGAAACTAGAAAATTATAGTTTGAGTTCAGAATCTTGTTCATATGACATGACTCAGAACAGAGACATGTCGAATTAAAACCCAAAGTGACATAGACCATCAGCAATTGTGCTATAGGTTTGCATTGAAAAGATTAATAACAGGGCTGCTAGAGACAGAAAAAGGATAAGAATGGGGCTCATGAACATAATGAAAAACATAACTGAGAAGGTTGCTGAGAAGAAAGACACTAAAGTTAAACAAATACTACACATTTTTGGATGCTCTCTTACTCTCACAACCAAACATCTTCTGGGTCCTGTAGATTCTGATGCTACAGTATACATTTTTAGATGGTCTGTGGTCACTGACTAGACATTGGAAGTTGAAACTCTTACAACTCACCTTGATATACTTAAAGGTCTATCTAAATACAATGCTCTTGCCAAAAATCTTTATGGCTGATGTGCTTCTATTGCATATACTCATTATCATAGCAAACGCCCATGCGGGTTCTGCAGAACTAGGATTTCAGAGGGGGCCATTCTTGTGATCTAAGGGGGTTTCAGAGAAAGGAACATAGAGAACAAGAGGAGAAAATGTAAAGATAGAATGAAGGCAACAGAGAAGGCTGTAACCCTGGAAAAAATTACAAGAACAATCTGCACAAGATAGGCTCAGGAAGTGGAAGAGAAGCTTGTAAGGGCAGGTTGGAGTGGAAGATGTCTACACCATCTTGTCGCTGCCCGAGAAGAGCCTCAAATGCAAATTCCCTTCCTAAACTTCTGATGTTGTGAAAAAAATAAAAAGAAGAGAATAAAAAGAAAGGGCAGGTTGGAGCCAGAAAGGGCAGCCACTAAAGCCCAGGTGAGACATTTAGACCACATGCCATGGGCCCTTGGGGAGCTATCGCAGGTTTGTACCTGGGTAAGATAAATGAAGCAGTGGTTAAGAAGATAAGACTAATGGTAAGGGGCAGGGAGGAAAGCATCAGAAGACCTGAGATAGGAGGCTTTACTATTGTTCCAGATGAGGCACTAGGGCTTGATATAGGACAGTTAAAGGGGAAAGGGAAAGGAAAAAATTAATTTCAGGGGCAGTGTGAGAGATACATATACTTAAACCTAGTGTTGTCCTCAATTAAAACCTAGAAAATGGTCATTGGTAATCACTGTCAAAGAACTACTTATGAAATGCCAAGGATTCTTATGTTGATTGGGAGGTAAACTGTCATTATTATGATCAAACATATAAAGGGCATAAAGACTCTAATTGTTGATAAAGTCATTTTTAAAAGAAGCTCTGTTTAAGCTTAATAGAGCCTTGGAAAAATAAGATCATGACATAAGTAAAAAATATCTTTAAAGAGACTATTATTGGTTGTAAGTTGGAGTATTTTTAAATTTCTAAAATAATTAAATGCTGATCTTAGCAAGGCAGTAGTAATGACATAAAACTAAGAGATCTATTTTGTCGATTTTGCAAATCTACTTTTTATATTTACTTTCACAGATCTATTTTCTCTACCTTTTTGGATCACTATTGCAAGCCTATTATTAATCAAAAGGTAATGATTTTCAAACACACCTATCAGTAAAACTTTGAAATATTACAGATGACACCAGCTAAATCATCTATTTTTTTTAGTGTATATGCCAACTTAGTTTCTATCTTACTTAATATATTTTTATTGAGCACCTAATATGATATAAATACTGTGCTGGTGCTAGGTATACAATAATGAATAAAACAGACAGTCTGTCCACATGAGAGCACATAGTATAGTGCAAAAGACAGACATTAATTTAAAAAAACACTCAAATATATAGTTTAAAATGGGATAAACACTATGAAAAAAATTACAGGGTGCTATGATAACAGGGTCTAGGAAGGTTTTTTTAAGAAAACTGTGAGTTGAAATCTGTAAAGTATTTGAAGAGTGAAATAGGAAAATGAGGAGGAGAGACAGAATTAGATGAAAGAAAAAAATGAGCAGAGAGAGAGGATTGCATATAATAAAATGAAAAGATTCTCTAACCTGTTGGGTAATAGTGTCCCAAGGTTCCTGCTGCAGCCGCGCCTTATAGCACTCATGGACTCCTTCCCATATGTCCTTCAGAGCTAAAGGTCTTCCATCTGTGAAAGTACAAGGTAAACACAATTAGTAAGCCACATGACACAATGGTGTTTGCTGTCTATCTAGAAATATCCAAAGAACATTATAATTTTTAAAAAGTTCTTATACATTTATTACTTATGTTTGAAAAGAGTGCTATATTGGGAAAGCTGGGATGGCTCAGCGGGTTAAGCGCTAGCTTTGAAGCCCCAAGGACTGAGGATCGAATCCCCACTCCAGCCCAGGCGGACCCACTTGCTGAACTGGGGTGTGCTTCCCGACCCCCAGTTCAGTTCAATAAATAAATAAAAATTAATAAAAATTAAAAAAAAACAAAAAAGAAAAGAGTGCTATATGAATTACTAGGGTATTTTCTTTCCAAGGGAAATTTAAACATTCAAGTTTCTCTCCTTTGTAATTATCTAGCAGTTAAATTATCAGCTCATTCAATGCCTCTACGAATTTTACAAAATAAATAAAATCCAAACGTGTTTTAGAGAAAACTAATAGATACAAGTATAGGCAAAGGACCAGGTAGATGGACTCCCATATTCACAAGGGTGCACTATGGATACCTCTAAGTCTTAACACTTCCTGTAATCCTTGGAATCAGACACCATACACACACTTCTTTCACTCTCTTGTTGACTAAGTAATGTTCATATCATTCTGTTAGATATCATGTGGAATAGAGAGAAGGAAAACACACAATTTCTACTAGTAAGCAGCCTACCATCTACTAGGGAAACTATGATAAGTGTGTCAATAGTACAGCATATCAGCAACTAAAATACTAGGTAGAAAGCGGTCTCAGCCAGAGGAAAACTGCAGTTCTCTGTCAGTCCAGAGAAGGGAGACATAAACAGCCAGTGTTCGAGGCAGAAGGCAAAATGGATGATTCTTTTTTTCTTTGTCTAAACAGCCTCAGTTATTCCCCTATATTCTTAACCACTCAAAAAGTATATTTTATGAAGACTACTATGTCTATGGCAGAAGATGAGTGGAAAAATAGATCTAAGTTCAGGAAATAAAGAAGACAAAGTTACCTAAAGACATTTAAACCACACACTGCTAGAAAGAAGGTGGTCTAACTGCTAGGATTTAGTGCTGCTTGGCCCATTCAGAGCTATCAAGCCCTCAAGAGTTAAGGGAGTAATGATTTCCTTAGGCAAGCAGATAATATCATTTAAAGAAAATGACTCATCAGTATATTAAATCACTAGATACAAAGAAATATTTGGTCATCAAGTGCAACAAACTTGGGGAAGTTTTAATCTACTCAAACCACCACACTCCTCCCACCCCAAGACAAAAGGCACTGTATTCAGATTTGAAAAGTACAAGTAGAAATGTGAGGGTGTTAGGAAGAAGGCACCAGATCTGGAGTCTGGGCTTAGTTTGAATCCTGATGTTGGCACCTCTATGCAACTGCAAGTTTTTTAGCTTTTAACTTTACCTGTTAAATAAGGATAGTAATCCTTGTCAAATCTTGTTCTCATAAGGTGTACATCAGTGAACACACTCAGGACTATAGCGGACAAATAATAAGAGCTAAATAAATATTAGGTGTCTCTTTCTGGCCCCCAATGCACTATTCCAGTAATGCTTATAGAGCAAAGCTAAAAGATTCATTTATAAACCACTATTTATCAGAATTGTTCTATGTTCCTATACTGTACACACTGTGTTTGATATAGTAACGTACTATTACCACAGGCAGACCATTTCTCATGTTTGGCCTGAAAAGTTGAACTTTTCTTCAACCTTTATTTTCAATAAATAGCAATAGAATATTTTGATACATTTTCAATAAGTATCTTCATCTTGGCATTTATCTGGCTGCAGGAGACCATTATCTTTTGATAAATAGTTTTATTCCATTGACATTTCCATGTCTGTAAAATGAACAAGATTTATTCATCCAATTAACATTTGAATGTCATGTTTAGCTACAAGTTAAAAACAAGCTGCCTTCAGTATCTGCATGATATTGTTTTCTGAACACATTTACAGAGTAGAGCCAAACTTTGCCCTTAAGGTAAGCATTACACTTCTTCAAAATATGCACATGCATGTGTGTATATGTGTACAGGCATCTGTGTGTGTATGTGTGTGTGTGTGTGTGTGTGTCTTGGTGCTGGTGTTTGGAGAAGAGAATAGGATCTTAAGTACTTCAATGTCAAATAGAAAATGAAATAAACCAATTACAAAAAGATGACATGCTTTTAAAATAATTTTCAGATGTTAAAGTTATAAGAAATCAAATTATAGGCTGATAAAATTTCCAATTTTATAAATAAGGCAACCAAGGTCTTAGGAAATATGCACCTGCCAGAATTATGCAGCTAATTCATGACTGCACTGGAGCTGGAACTCAGGTCTCAGGGTTCACAATCCAGTGCTCTCCCTGCTACTCCATGTTGCCTCTGAAAGCAGAGACCATGTTTATCCTTTTGCCACTGCAGTCCCACTGTGTAGTTCTAAGCCTCACTGACACACTGAAAATGCTTAACAAATATTTACTGAATATTAGATAATTGAAAGAATGCCTTCCTTTACTTTATTTCCTCTAAGTCAGAAACAGGCTTTGCAGGCCTAGAGAAGAATGCTGGGTGTAAATCTGGTAATCAGTAATGATTTTAATTTTACTCCTGAAGATATTTCATTCAACAATCTAAGGATGGAGTAGTGGTTTAGATATCACCACTGTCAAAAACCTGTATGCTCTGCAGGAAACATTCATACAAAATGCAATAATCAGCAGCATAGCAACAACATGGAGACACCCAGAACAAGTGTTATACAATATTTTCAACAGATTTGATGCTAGAATGGAGGATATGTACCATAAGTTTTCAAACAACACCAAATTTAAAGAAAAAAAAAAAGGATTTAACACCTTCAAATATAGGAATTAAAAAATGATCTGGTCAACTTAGAATAACAATCACAAGGAGTTAAAAATAAGTTCAAAACATAAAAAAAAATGCAGGACACTCTTATATGCATGTGTTAGCACTAGCTATAAAGAGAATAGTGTATTTTAAGTGAATGTATGTGAGTACATTCCTAATGCATTTACAGAACTGTTTAAAAACACATGTATTAACGATAGTTAAATGAAGGCTTGTGCAAGCTACCTAGACAAGAGTGTTAATCTCTCCAGTTTCTGCTAAGCATTTACACTATAGAAGATCTGGGTAATATAGCTTTCTCTCACACACAGATATGACAACAATGATTTAATAAAGTATGATGTGGGTTCTTTTCCCAAGCCTTCATCTTTGGTGCTAGTTATAGCTCACACCTTTATAATCAAAGACATACAAAAGTTTAGCATTCTTTTATACAAAATTTTTTTAAATTAGATATCAATATACACTATTGATATCTAAAATATATTTATATGATTGTGACTAATTATCCCAAACAAAGATGGAGTTTTCAGAAATCCCACTGCAATTACAAAACTAAGATAGTCAAATATACAAAGAACCACATCACAAAAGCAAGGCTTAAATATGGCAGACACTTGAATTGTGTAATTCTGAATTCTATCTACCTATTTGTGAAAACTGAAAACCCAAAGTTTAGCTTGAAATTAAATGTGGGCATAAATAAATACTTGGTTAATTTCATATAACACATCATTGTGACTTCATGTTCAGTTTAAGGTATCTTTAATCTGAAAATTTGAGCCCTTTTAAGAGGGTCTATGTCTTCTGTCTGACATCAGTCAGAGGAGACAAAAGCATACTCAATCAACAACTCTCTAGCTTCAGACCCTCGATATTCGACAGTACCAATTTGATCATGCTTAGAAATCCCATTAACCACATTGAGGCTGAGAAGCTCGGTAAAATCCCTTGCATACTTGAAAAAGTGTAGAAGTCAAAATAATTTCAGCAGCAACACATAATCGAACCTGGTCAATTAAGGTCATTTATTTAACAACAAGCATTCATTCAGTGCCTACTATGTGCCTCTATCACCTGGAATGATAATACCCATTTGAGCTAAAGGAATATTCTGTCAGCAACCTAAAATGTCAATGACAAAAGAAAAGGAGACATTGGATAAAAAGTAGAATAATTAAGTACAGTCTTTAGTAACTGCCAGTAGCATTTAATTTAACATTTTCATATAATATCTCAATTGAATAATAACCTACATGCCAAGTGATCTATATATTACTCAAATTGTGCAGCTTTCTAAATTAAATGTCTCAAGACTATTAGTTTTCCTGAACCTAATAATAGTATTTCACTAGCACTACCCAACTCTAGTGCAAGGATGCTGAAGTGACCTTTATCCTATTGTGCATAGTTTCACTAAAATTTTATAACACTTAAAATAAAGATTAGAGAAAGTATAAATTATTCAGAGTAAGTTTAAGAATAATGTTCGGAATATGGTCACTTGAAATAAAAAGAGTGGATTTTTCAAAATGAAATATATCATTATTCAATATATTGTTTTCAAGAGAGCTTAAAGATATAAAAATTCATGTCATACTCTACAGTAAGGCAGAGATGATGCTCCATCAAAGGGGAAAATTCATTTTTGCTTCAGTGAGAAAATTACATTGTGATCTGAAATGAGTGTTAATTGTTTGCATACATTCATATGAGCTACTACACTGGCTAATTCCACAATTTTTATTTATCTCTTTCATACAATTTTAGCATTTTTCATTTCTCTTAATTTCAGGAAATCTGAATGAAAACTCCCCCAAATAGACTCTTTTTACTTATATGTGACATCAATAAATTAACTTCACTCACGTTCCTTAAGTTTTGGTTGTTACTTGAATTACAGCATCATGGAGTAAAAAAAAAAATACAGACTATAAAATTTGAGCTTCAACTCCTTAGTTTTCTATGTACTTCTGAATAAATCATTTAATTCCTCTGAACACTCAACTTTTATGTCTGTGCATAAGGATAATAACTGTTTCCATCTTACAATGTTATTGTGAAGATCAAGATATATATAACTCAGCAAGCATTGTTGAAAGGTACTAGGTGTCAAACCCTGTTTCATATATTAGCTCAAAACCTTCAAAACTCTATGAAGTTGGTATTATTATTACCTCAATTTTTTTTTTTTTCTGATGATGAAAGAAAGAAAACAAAAAGTTCAATATATTCTCCAAGGTCATACAGTTAGTAAGTAGCAGGGCTAGGTATAAGACCAAGGCTTTCTAGCTTCGACCCTCCACTTTCTTCTTTCTCTTTTACCTTTTTATTTAATTTTTAAATTTATTGGGGTGACATTGCTTGGTAAAAATTACATAGTTTCCAGGTGTACAATTGTACATTACATTGTCTATACATTGCATTATGTGCTCACAAACCAGTCAGCTCTCCTTCCATAAACATATATTTGATGCCCCCTCCTTACTCCCCCACCCCCCACACTCCCACCCACCTTCCCCTTTACCCTCCCCTCCACTTTCATCGCTACGTTGTATGTCTCTGTACCCAGGAGCTTTCTGTAAACTGTAAAATGATACACACATATTAGTTGTGTTGTTGTTGCCACTAGTAGTCTTCACCAACACTCACTATAATTTTGCCTTTCCTGGTTTTCTTTTCTTTTTCTTTACAGATTTATTTTATTGTTTTTGACAGAACAGAGAGAGACAGAGACAGAGAGACACAGAGAGAAGGGGGAGGGCCCAGAGCAGGCTCCATAGCTGTATGTCATCAGTTTTCAACATGGTTTCATTCCACACAGGTGAGCAGGGGCCACTCAGGGAAGGAACTGGGCTGGAGCCTCCCGCATGGGAAGCTCACCTCAGTTCAGCATATGGGTCCACTTGAGCCGGGGCCAGGATTTGATCCTTGGGTCCCAGGGCTGCAAGGCGAGTGCTTAGGCTGCTGAACCATCCTGGCTTCCCCTTTCCTGGTTTTCTTACTAGGCCTAGCCTGCCCTTTCCCTCCCCACTGCATGCACAAATCCAAAGTCCAGCCATGGCCTCTCATCATTACTCTAGCTCCAGGTAATCTCTGCCTCTGAGCCCTGGTGGCATTTTTTCCCCCAAGTTTTTTTCAGATATAATGGAATATAATATTATATACGTGTAAAGTGTAGAACATGCTAATTTGATATACTGAACAATCATGAGAAAAATTTTATTGGTTAAATGTTTCTCATATATATATAATTTTGTTTTTTTGTTTTTTTTTTAAAGAAGATGCTTGTGAGAAAGGGGGGAGGGCCCAGAGCAGTCTCCATAGTTGTACATTAGTTGTAACATGGTTTCATTCCATACAGGTGGATGTGGGCTGTGCAGGGCAGAAACTGAGCCAGAGGCCTCCCATATGGGAGGAGAGAACCTTCACTGGGCCATCCCAATGGTTACCAGTTGTACCACCATTCAGCTTATAGGTTTTCATGGGCCAGGGCTGGGAATCGAACCCTGGACCTCATGATTGTGAAGTAAGCACTCAACCGCTAAGGTATCCAGGCATCCTCTCATAATTATATTTTAAAGCCTCATACTTACAAATAAATCAGTAGTAACAGATAGATTCATATATGGTGAATACTTATTTTATTTTTCAGTATCCAAACATACTTCCAATTTTGGAGAGAAATTCCAAAACAAGTGGAAGGTGGGCCCTTCTCACACCACTGAAGCCCAAATGAGGCATTCCCTCATCTTGTCGTTTTAATGCCGTCAGTTGACTCTATAATCTACCCTTCCAATAAGTCCTTTTCTGCTTATCCTGGTCAGGTTCAATTATTTGCAACTAAGTACACCTAACAAATATAACACAAATAAGCTATTTGGAAGTCTTACTTAATAATTTTCTATTTTCAAAATAATCACCCCCAATTTTTAAATGTTATATATTTACATAGTAATGTTGAGGAGAAAATAAACATAAGATGTCTTTTAATTGCATGAGAAAGTTGACAAATGTTACAATTTATTTGTATGAGAAATATGCCCAACAAACAGCACAAAGAGGAGTAATTTTGAGCCACTTTAATATATATTTTATTTATTTATTTATTTTTGACAGAGGAGAGAGAGAGAGAGAGAGAGAGAGAGAGAGAGAGAGAGAGAACTGAATCAGGGAAGCTCCCAGTTCAGCATATGGTTCCGCACGGGCCGGGGCCGGGATTCGATCCTCGGTCCCCGGTGCTGCAAAGTGAGCGCCCAACCCACTGAGCCATCCCGGCTTCCCCTTGAGCCACTTTAAAACAAGCCTGGGCAGACTTTTTTCAGGGCTAGAGCTGCTTCTCCAAGTACTGTGGTCCACTAGCTATTTATTTTATTATTCAGGTTGTCACCCCAAAATTGCTTGGTGGTCCACTGA
>PVKE010046736.1:0-12169 GCA_004027555.1 Craseonycteris thonglongyai | reverse complement strand
GACAGCATTAGTTTTCCATATAGTTTCACTCCACAGGTGGGTGAGGGACTGCACAGGGCAGGAACTGGGCCAGGAGCCTCCCACATAGGCCCCAGAAAGAACTGAGCTGGGGGCACACCCCAGTTCAGCATATGAGTTCACCTTAGTCGGGGCCAGATTTCGATCTCCAGGCTCCGGGGCTGCAAAGTGAGCTCTTAACCCACTGAGCCATCCCAGGTTCCCCTAAACAGGTTTTGAGGCTAGTAATGAGAGGTTTTGGAAGATGATAAAATTGTCTGAGGGAAGGTTATATTTCAACTATAAGAGGAATCCTATAGTTGAGCTGATACTTCTCATTAAAATTAGTGAAAAAATAATAATCACTTAAAGAAAAAAAATCAACTAAAAAAGTTAAGCAAATTCCTATCATCATGCAACATAAGTAAATATTAATTAGTTAAAATAATACACACACACACACACACACACACACACACACACACACACAGGTCACCTGCTCACCCACACAGTCTTCTGGAGAAATTTGCCCTGTATAAACTCTGATTTATGAGCATGTTTCACTGCATATGACGCTGTCCCTCCCAAAGGTCAAGTCTAACTGGAGGGAGACTGGAAAACTTGTTCCAGGAAGGCCTTTGTGTAGGCTGACCAATGACCTACTATAGGTGTGGCCTGGCTCAAGGAGATGAACTACTCCTTGAGTCAAATTCTCACTTTTGGGTCATGTTTGAATAGAAGGAGTTTGGTGTTCAGCATATCAGGTAAATCTGAGTGTGGTGTGGCCATTATAGCCACATGCAAATTGTTCATGTGAAGCCTGACTGTTAGGAGAACTTGAAGCACATACACAGGGAAGTCATAGTTGTCCCCAGGAGCTGACAGAGAGTAGTCTTTATTCCTTATGGTTACTTATTTCAGATTCTGTCTCAGGGTGCTTAATTTTTCTTTGCTCTTATTCTCAGTTTGCTCCAAGATTCCACTCTGTATACAATCTGTTCACCTGAACTGGAACTTGCTTGGATAAATCTTTATTTCAAGTAGAAGTCTAATTAGAGTTGTCAAAATAATTAGTCTCAGTTGCCTTCCGGTATAACAGTTAAGAACATCAGCACTAGAACTACTTGTAGATTACCTTGGCCCATAATCCCAGCACTACCATGAATTGGTTGAGTGAACTTGGGTGAGTTACTTAAAATTTTTGAGCCTCATTTTCTCTTCTGTAAAATGAAGCTACCTCATAGACCTGTCTTGAGAATAGAATGAGTTTATGCACAGGCACACTAAGAATAATGCCCAGGGCACATAGTAAGCACTATTTAAGTGTTAATGAGAGTTAAGCAGACAGACAAAGAAAAAAATCAGAAGAGACTCTCTGGTAATGAAGAAAGAGAAAAAAAAATGCTGTGTTTCTGTTGCAATGACCTACATTTAGCTGAATCCAAGGCAACATCTCTATGCTCAGCCCCCTTCACCAATCACAGCTCTTCTGGATACCAACCTCTCCCTGACTTCCCTCCTACTTCAGTCTCCTTTGCTGACCCCTTCTCTTCTCTCTGTGATGTTGGTCTTCCTCAGGGCTCAGTCAAGGGCCTCTTCTCTTTCCTCTGTAAACTGTTTCTCTATGTAATTTTGCCCATTTATTTGCATACCATCTATATTTTAAAGATTCCCAAATTTGTTTTCCAGACTAGCCCTCTCCCCGATCTAGACTTCTTACTTGGTGTATTCACCTGGCTGTCATCGATGCAGATCAGTGCTCTTAGTCTTCTGCCTCTAACTGTTCCCTCACTTCCCACTCATCTTTTCTATCTCATAAAACGGTACCACTCCTCACCCAGCTATTTTAGCCCCCAAACCCAAAGTTATCCTCAAGTCTCCCTTTTTTCTAATATGATCCAATCTGTAGTCAAGTCCTGTTGTTTCTTCTTCCAATATATAACACAAATCTGATCACTTCCCTCAATCCCTGTTAACATACCACCATCATCTCTTACCTAGACTACAATCAAAGCTTCCTACTTGGTTTTCCTACCTCTACTCTCATTCAGTCTAGGTACACTACCACACTGCAGCAAAAATGATCTTTCTTTATATAAAAATCTTGCCCCTCTCCCACCAAAAGCAGCTTGGGGGCTTCCCATTGCACATGGACTAAAATCCAAACTTTTCACCCTGGTTCATAAGTCCTATCATGATCTTGACAACTCCTTAACCTTATCTCAGACTTTCTTTTCTTTTTCTCTAGCTTTTATGAGCTTGGAACAAGCCAAACTGTTGCTATGACCCAGTCATTTGGGTTTTTATTCCCTCTTCTAGGACTGTCCTTCTCCCAAACACTCACACATCTGACTCACTATCTTCTCATTCTTCTTACCTCAGCTCTAATCTCTCTTCTTCAGAGATGCCTTCTCTGATCATTCAGTCTATAAGCTCACTCCCTAGTTATTTTCTGTCTTATCACTCTTATTTTTTTCATAGTCTGAGTCACAACAGCTCAAATTTTTTTTTCTTTACATTGTCTTTCTCACTAGAAATTAAGCTTCATGAGGACAGGAACCTTGTTTGACTTGTTCACTGAAATTTTTCAGTGCCTATCACAATGTTCAATAAATGTTTGTTGAATGAGTCAATGACTGGAGGAATAGACTACTAAGTGCCCTAGTTTCAGTGCCAGCTGACACCAGGACTAACTTCCTGATTTAGTCTGCAATATACTAGGGCCATCTGAAAAGTCTACAGTCATGTAATATGAAAAATGAGGCTTTTAGGGCTAGATTTGTTTCCGGACAGCCCTCATATGTGTGCCCTTGTTTTGAACTTCTCATTTTGACCTAAACAAGTTTGAACAGATTCTATAAAAAAATAAAAACAAAAATAAACAGACAAAATAACGTGTTTTGACAAACATTTTTCTTCTTTTCCTAATAATCTATGTATAATTATCAGTGAAACACATGATATATCTAGAAATATTAGCCCAAATAAGCATTACTGGACAAACAAAGATACGGTGCTACACAATGAACCCACTAGAAGGAAGCAATGTTCCTAAGTGGAAGCTTACAATTAATTGCTCATTGGCAGATATACAAAAACCTGAACTTGGCATATGAAAGGTGATTTGGGTGCTTTTGTTCCAAAGTTCAGTTAGTTTGAAAAGTTTATGTGCAAAGTCATGCATTTCCAAGCCTTCCTGTGTCAAGTTAACCTGACACGGAGTTGCTCCATTTGTGCCAATTTTACCCTCAATTTTTCTCTAAATAGCAATGATTTGTCTAGAAAACATCTCAAATCAAAATATATGCAGAAAAGCTATACTCACTGAGATGCCTAGTCTTATTTCTGATGTGCTATTTTTTCTTTTGCTTATGAATTCACCTTTTCATATATATATATATATATATATATATATATATATATATATATATATATATAAATATGGCATGTGAAGTAATTTTGCACTTGATTTTTAAAAAATTATCTCTTTGGGAAAGCTGGGATGGCTCAGCAGGTTAAGCGCTCGCATTGAAGTCCTGGGGACCGAGGATCGAATCCCGGCCCCGGCCCACGCAAACCCACATGCTGAACTGGGAAGTGCCCCCAGTTCAGTTCTTGCTGGGACCTATGCGGGAGGCTCCCGGCCCTGTTCCTGCCCTGCGCAGCCCTGTGCCCACCTGTGGAGTGGAACTATATGGAAAACTAATGTCAACTATGGAGACTGCTCTGGGCCCTCCCCCTTCTCTCTGTATCTCTCTGTCTCTGTTTCTCTCTGTCAAAAATCAATAAAAAAATAAATCTTTTAAAAAAAATTATCTCTTTATGTTTATTTACTATCTTCACAGTGAGCTGAATAGATGTTATTTCCTCCATTTTATAAATTGGGCTCACAAACTTAAATTCTATTCCAGAGTTTATAATGAATTAGGGGCACACATTGGTCTAAGTGGCTCTTACCATTTTTATCAAAATAATAATTAAAATTTATCCATACAGAATTTGAAAAAAAAAAAGTGGAAAAACTGGGTTATCTGTCCTTAACCCAATACCTTTCTAAAAGATATTAAGAGTTGAGGTTGTAGAAAAGGAGGAAGAAAATGTCTTTGTAGAAAGATGTTGGAGGCCCGTGGTATTTTCTCTTCAGGGGTATGAGTGAGGATTTGCTTCCTCATCACTTCAAGTCTAGTGAGAAGGATTTGAGCTGAATCCAGACTTGTTTCCTGTTTCCTGGACATTGAGGTACACAAAAGACTGGCAGATGACTTAGATGAAAGCCAAAGGCAAAGAGCTATAACAAGAACTGTTCATGATGGCTGGATGACAGGATAGTGGGCCGAGGTGGAGCACTAGTTGCTCTGGCAAGGATATGAGTTCCTGTAACCTAGGTGAATGCCACCTAAGGTAGCTAGGAGGAAGCTGTCTGCAGGATCCTTCCCAGAGGATGGGGCCTGCCAGAATAAAGAGAAAAAAGTGGTAAGAAGTTGTGGGTCTACTTTTATGAGCAGGAGGTTGGGAGGGAAGGATAGAAGAAGATTACCTGGAGGGTATATCACCCATGAGGATTGATTGTACAGTCTGGAGTTCAGCCCTGATATACCATAACCAGAAAACACCAGCATTAGATCATAATAAACTACTTAAGTAAGACATTTTTTTTCCCCCTGATTTTCCTCACTTTTCTGCCACCCTGCTCTGATGAGGTGGGTGGGAGTCTTGGGGTACAGGTTGCATAGGCATGAAGGATTTAGGAAATTGTGACAAGGGAGCTGGGAGAAGAACTGGCATCATGGAAATAGAGAAGGTTGACCAGGTGTCCCACTCCCTTCCTTACTACAGTCTTCTTTCTGCCTAAAGTAGGCCTGAGCTAATGAGAAGCAGTATGAATACTACATTAAGCTGTATTGCTATGATATCTAGAAGAAACTGAAATAAAAAAGAAACTATATGATCTGTTCAGGTTTTTATCTGGGGACAAGGAGAAAGGCAATTGGGCTTCCGGGGGTATTTGTGATAAAGAACAGATTTGTTGGAGTTTTCACTCTTATGAGTTCTGCTTGTTTAACACATTATTTATACATGCAATTAATGTGTACAGCATAAGAGTTACATGTACAATACAAGCAAATATGTATATATAGTTTTAATATATATATATATATATATATATATATATATATATATATATATATATATATATTAGCACAGAAGACTTCTCATTTTGAAGTTTAAGGGGTTCAGAAATGGGGTTGATGACTACCACAAAAAGGTTTCCAAACAGGTAGACTTGAACTTATATTAGGTATTTAAATTAACCCCAACATCCACAAAGAAAACAGAAAAACAAAAAACAAAAAAAACCTTTCATTGAAAGTGAATAAAGGCACACATAAACACAAAAAATGGTGTTCCCTCTCCTCACCTCTGTCTCTGTAATTCACCTAGACGAACAATCCTTAAACATTAGCATGCATCAGAATTAACTAGAAATTTTTCTAAAATACAGCTTGCTGGGACCGTTCCTCAGGGTTTCTGAGTCAATAGGTCAGGGTGGACCCTGGGGAATTTGTATTATGAACAAGTTTCCAGGTTATTCTAAAAAAATCACTCACCTACACCACAGCCTGATGTGATGCTTCCTACTCCTTGGAACTCTACTTGTCTGCAAATGTGGGCTCTGGGAATTCTCATTAGGTGTTATTGGCTTTGAAGACTTTTTCCGTTTGTGCTACTCATGGTCAACCTTAGTGTTTTCTTTGGTATTAGTCCTATGGCCTCATTTAGTCCTGTGTGTTTTGGATAAAATATCTTAGCTTCTCTTAAACTAAGAAGGGCTTTATGGTGTTGAAAACCAATAATTATTGAAGACTTTCCTGTTAATAAAACAAAACAAAACAAAACAAAAATAAAACCCTCAACCCTTCCTCTATCTACCTCCCAGATTACCTGCCAGAAACCACTTTGTAGCAAAAGAATCACACAGTTGCTTCTAGAAACACTACTTCCCATGGGTTGGAAAATGTAATATATATATTTTTTTAACATATAATTTTCTTTATCAATTGTGGATAGCTCCTTTTGGGGGAAAAGGATACTTTCTCAATAACTATTTCTTCCAAACAAGCATAGGTACAAACATTAAAGATTTGCCACTTATACAAGGACCACACAGACTGAAACCCCACTTTAGCCATACAATATTGTAAGATTATACAGCTTCTAAGTTAATTTATTTCAGACCACGGGGCCAGGCCTCTCCCATTTTTCTTTTTCATTCTACTTTCCTGAACCATCATTCCAACTCCAACTGGTGCATGCTTGTACAGTAGTGCGCTTTCTAGCAGGTAAGAGAGTCCTCTTTCTGTTTAAGGATCGCATTTTATCAAGTGTAGCGATTACATACAGATGACATTTTGTGGCCATCTTGCAAATATATATTTATAATTATTTTTAATATTATATATGGAAAAAGAAAGGATTGGTTTCTAAAGCATAGGAAATATGTTCAAACAGCTATCTTCTCCAAAACATAAATTTGACCAACTTTGAGGCCAAATCTTGGCATTCAATCTTTTGTTCTCTTTTCAAGGAAAGATTTACATTTAAAGTTTTTCAACTAAATTTTTTATCTAATTTGGGCAATTCTACTTAAGTATTTTAAAGATTTTGTTTTTATTTTATTGTTTGAGAAAAGAGAGAGAGAGAGAGAGACATAGAGAGAGAGAGTGACAGAGAGAGAGAGAGAGAGAGAGTGAGAGAGAGAGAGAGAGAGAGAGAGAGAGAGAGAGAGAGAGTGAGAGAGAGAGAGAACCCAGAACAGTTTCCATAGTTGTACATCATTAGTTGTGACGTGGTTTCATTCCACACAGGTGGATGTGGAGCCATGTGGAGTGGAAACCAAGCTGGGAGCCACCCCCATGGGAGGCAAGAACCTTTGCCACTGAGCCATCTGGGGAGTTACCAGTTATGCTGCAATTCAGCATATGGTGTTACATGGGCTGGGGCTAGTTGAACCCCAGTCCTAGTGATTTCAAGGCAAGCGCTCCACCACTGAGCTATCCCTCATCCTTCCAACTTAGGTATTTTAATTACTAGTCAAAAAAAATCACACAAATAGGAACTAAATTTAATAAACTTAGGTGAATTAGCTTGAAGATGATTTGAGTGCTTATAGCCAATACTTGCCTGTTCCTGTTCTCCCTGCTCCCCTTCTCTCCTGATACAATTGGCCATCAAGGTTGTTAAGTGTAGCTACCCTGGAAGATCCTCAGATGTCTCTATATAAGAAAGCTTAGTCAGCATTTTAAGAATCCTGTTTTAAGATTTAATTTAGTTGCCCACTGTAGATTGCTCTGTTAATTCAATTACCTTAAAAAATAATGAAGATCAGGGTGCCAGGATGACTTAGCAGGTTGAGAACCTACCTTGAAGCTCTGGGGTCTGAGGATCGAGTCTGGCCAAGGCCCTGGCCCATTTGAACCCTGTGCTGAACTGGGGTGTGCTTCCCACATGGGAGGCCCCCGGTTATGTTATTGCTGTGTGTGGCCCCACATCTACCTGTGGAATGAAACTATGTGGAAACTAATGATGTATGGTTGTGGAAACTGCTCTGGGTCCTCCCCATTCCCTCTTCTCTCTCTCTGTCAAACAATAAAATAAATCTTTAAAAAAACAATGAAGGTAACATTCACTAGAATCTAAGTTTATTTCATCTTGCTTGTACCTTTCTCAAATCTTTCTTATTGCTATTTTATTTGTTACAGTTTGCATTTTTTAGAGCCATTTCTGGCATGTTCTTCATTACATACAAATTCTATTCATTTTACATTTAAAACAGCCAAAAAGAATTTTATTACAAATGCTACCCAGTAGAAATATTAAAAATTTTAAGATAATTTTTTCTATAAAATTTATTTTCTTTTTACTTTACATAAATAAGTTATCCTTGCTTTCTAGTTATATCCTGAATAACAGAAACCTCTGTCAAATAATACACTTTTCCTAAGGTCCAAAATACAACCGCAAATAGTTTTTTTTATTTTTTTTATTGTTAAATTTATTGAAGTGACATTGATTGATATCAATTACATTGTTTCTAAGAGTCCTTTCTCGCAGATTGAGTCAATATGAAGTAAAATTTTAACCAGTATCCTGACAGCTTCTTAGCCTCCCTCAACTCCTTATGATATCTCCTTCCTAACCCTCCAGTGACATATCCTGATAGTTTACCAGCCACCCAGCTAATAGCTTTGTTTAGGTAAAATCACTCAAAAGAAAAATAAACCAATATCCATATCACTGCTCTCAAAGAAGAAATCCATGATAAAATATTAAACATGTTTACATACAGATTACCCTCCTGTTTATAGATATTCCAACACTAGAAAACTTTGATAATTGGAAGTAATGTGGATAAATGGTTCCAGGCTGCCATTCATGACCTAGGAAACTTTCTGAGCTTCTGCTGGGACAGTGCAAGGTAGTTTCTTCCACAGTCTTGGATAAAAACAGTAGTTTTAAACAAGACGTTTGTATTTTTCTTTTTCTTTTTTTAAAATTTCTTTTTACTTTCTACATACGATATCTTTGATGCCTTTTATTCTATAATTAGAAAATATTAGAGATGTGCTTCAGGGCATCTAGCAGTCATTTGGGTCAGAAATGAATAACTGACCCAAAGACCATTAAGCCACAAAGAGCAGCCTGTGAGGTCTGGCTCTCACAGATGAGGTTGACCAGTCAGAATCTCTTTATAAAGCCAGAGAATTTAATACTAAGAAACTCCATGACAACTGAGAGCAGCCACAAGGTTTAAGCTGCACAGTCACATCGAGTCACGGTTAATTAGTTAGAGCGGTTGTTTTGAGGCTGTGTGCCATACATAGTTCAACAAAGGGAGAAGGCTGAGAGAGAGAAGAATGGAGTGGATTATACAAAGAGGCAGAAGTGAGAAGCCACAGTCCTGTAGAGAAAGCAGAGCACAGGAGAGAGTTTGGACCTTGAGTCTTTTTGATATTCATATTTTAAGATGCCCAGCTTTCTTTTGCTTCTTGGTATTACAATCAACGAAATCCCTATGTCCTAAAGGCAAGCCTCCTTTTTATTTTCTTTTTACCTATGTTAATTTGAGTAGGTTTCTGTTCTTGGATAGTGGGATAATAGTTTGATCTATTATAGTGTTAATTTTGCTCTGGACTTCCTGTTCTCTTTCTTGCCCTACTTAGGCAGCAGGGAGGGCCTTCTACGTACCTTGTCCATGGAATGGACTTTTCAGCCCTAGAAATCTAAAGGAGGAAAAACATTCAAGACCTAGCATTTAGCTTATTAACTAGACTTCCATAAATCTATGACAGAGAAAGTCACTTTGAGATAAAAGAATTTTTAGGGGTCAAGGGACCTGGACCACAGAGAATGACAAGAAGAAGGATGAAACCCAAATGGACTAAGATTTGCTCAGACCCTGATTTTTTTTATTGTTAAATTTATTGGGGTGACATTGATTGATATCAATTACATTGTTTCCAGGTGCATAACTCTACATTACATCATCAGACCCTGATTTGACTGACATAAATGAGTTCGTCTGAGTTTTACCCCAAAGTGAATGAATTCGGTTTTTGGCCACCAGGGCAAAATTGGGGCTTGAGAAACAAAACAAAACAAAAAAAGCAAAGTCTATTTATAGAAAAGTTAAATTTAAAGTCAATTTAAAAGAGTTACATTTTTTTTCTCTCTGAGCTTATAGTTTGTAAAAATTGTATCCAGAATATAAAACCTTAAGGAAATACATGATTTTAAGAAGGAAGTTATACAAAGAAATAAAAATAATATGTTTCTTCCTCCAACATATGCATCTAATAGCCTGGGATAGACACTCTGTGGTGGTTCTATTCTACGACAGAATAGAAAGATAGTTAACATTTATGGAACGCTTGTTACTACTAAACTCTGAAATAAGAATTCTACTTCAATGATCTCATTTACTCTACATCTAACACACGGCAGTGGGCTTACTGTATTATCCCCATTGTACAGATGAGGAAACTTGGGCGCAAAGAGACCAATGCCTGTGGTTTCAAAGCTATCAAATTGAGCTCTGTTATAATATAATCACACACTCTCCAGCTCCACAAGGACAATGAACTCCTTGAGCAATGTCTGTGTCCCAGCAATGCTGTCCCGTAACTATTTGTCTGTGCAGTCATTCAGGAAGCACTTTAGCATTATGGAAAGGTCATAGACTCTGAAGTCAAATGGGTTTTAAGACTGGTTTAAAGTAATTAAACCAGGAGCCCATTAGACTGAGGTGGCTCTAATGTCATGGCAGCTTACATAAGCAAACCAAAATCTAAGCTTGTAAAGGCCTGATGGTTAGGAAATTGAGACCTAAGGACAACCCATCACTGAGAGCCCACTAGGTTCTAAGCTATTGCAAATCAATCACCTCCTTGCTTGGGTCTCTTCTGTCCCTTCTCTATAAAAGTCTTTTCTCAGGGGACTGCTCCTAACCACTTCCAGTTTGCCACTGCCCGATTTAAATCAATTTTTGCTTAAATAAACTCTTAAATTTTTAATATGCCTCAGCTTCTCTTTTAACATGTGGCTTCATTAAACATAAGCATGGGGATTGAGGGAGTCAACAAACCTCTCTGAGCCTCACTTTTCTTATCTATAAAGAAGGGCTATTATGCCTCACTGGCAATGTTGTGATAATTAAATAATCTAATGCATATAATGAGTGTTAACTTGATGGAAGGTTTATATACCCATTGCCTATCTCAGGGGGGATACTCAGCAAATGTTTGTTGAATAAATGAATGTGTAAGAACTACCCATATTCCAGTGTTACACATTATTATTCAGAAAACTTATCATTTGTTCCATAAAATACAGATTTTGATCAGAGGAAATAATATTTTGAAAATAGCATGTTTCTTAAACTAAGTAGGGAAAAAAGGATCATTTCAACCATTTATTGTCTGTTGATTCCTACCCATACAGAGGAGTTCCCTATGGTAAAGTATTAACAAATTAAGCCAAATGTCATTAAGTCTGTCTCATTTCCCATTCATGTGGAACTTTAGTAGATTACATAGGCAGGCATCCTAACTCTCTAGGCTCTGTATTTTTCCATTTTTCAATTGCTCTCTACTTTGCCCGGCTTATTTAATTAAGAATTGGCTATTTATCAGCCTGTAAAAGAATCTTTTTGTACTGCCTTCTGTTTGCCAAAGTTTAAGGAGAGAGGTGTCTCATTTGGATTATGCAGCCTTTGCTCGTTCATATTCATGAACACTCCTGGCTGTGTTTTCTCTGTGTAATTGCTCTTAACAGATCGGTCTCCTTCAAACCTTTTGCATTCACACAAAGCTGCTTCTATCAGCCACAGGAACATTAGCAGAAGGTGAAACCTCCATTACTGGTGGTTAGACAGAAATGCTAACTGATTTAAAAAATTAACCAGTATTTCCTCCAATCTTTTTCTTTGATTACTTCACCTGCAGTTATTTGAATTTAGGACTTCTCTAAAGCAAAGAATGCTTGGATCTGAATAGGAGCCTCAGCAGTGGGTGAGGCAAAGACTACTGTGACCATTTAACCAGCCTGAAAATTACCTCCAGATTACCAGCATGACTGGCAGAAGGACCTTTCTGAATATCCTCTCTCACTCTTCATTTTTCTAGTTCAGTCTGTGCTTGGAATACGCATTTCTTGGGCTTTAGCAGTGGTCTTCAAGAAGATGATGAGAAGGAAAGGTTTTTAAAATACATTTAGAAATCATATTCTTGTCCTATCTCCTTAATTTAAAAATAAAGCACATGGAGATTTGAGGAAGAGATTTGAGCAATAGCACACTTCAAGCTAGTGTCAGAGCTGGGCCGACCACCTTGTTTCCTCTACTCCTTTATTACAATAGCTACAGAATGGAGTGTAATCAGCAGCCTGAGGTGGCTTCCCTCCTCTAAACTTTTCCCCAGAGTTTATTAGCCCTTTCTTCAGATTAAGCGGCTCAGAATAGAGGAATGCTCATTCTCACTGCTCCATGGGGTGCTAGCTGGGGACACGTGGGATCCACGTTCTGCTTTGGGGCTCCGAAGACTCCTAGTATCTCTAGAGTTGGAACTTTAGATACCTCGTCTCTGAACATGCCACACGGTGGAGGGAGTCCTGTGTT